>PVIR01007004.1:0-63086 GCA_004026965.1 Petromus typicus
AGTCTTCATTCCTTACCTCTGAAAAGTTTCATCATCCATTTCTATCATCAAAAAGTGTCTCTGATTTCCAAATTTAAGATCTAATCCCAATGCGTGAGCAATGGTAGTATTCATGGGAAGGGGAATGAATACATATTCCTATATCTACACTTTAATCACTCTTTTCAAAAAAATTTAATGGTAGCCAGGAGTAGTGACACGTGCTGTATAATCTAATCTCAACACTCTGTGAGGCTGAGGCAGAAGAATTACAAGTTGGAGCTTAAGCTTGGCAATTTAGCAGTTTAGAAAGACCCTGTCTTAAAAAAAATTGATTGCGAATATAGATCATGTGAAAGCCTTAGGTTCAATCCTCAGTACTGCAGGAAAAAAACCAGTTTCATAGCATCTCGTTTTTTGTTTAACTCAGACCTAAAGTTCTTCAACCCTAGTTCCAATATTTCATTCTTTTTTTCATTTTTAAGGCTCAGGAGCATAGGATTACATGGTTGGATCAGGGATTACATAAAGGGTAGGGAATACAGCATCAGAGTCTTATTACATTAATTTTCTATTCTAAGTAATACAGGTAAATTGGTCAGAAGTTTACATCAATCTCAGCATGTTTGCATAGCCTAGTTTTCATACAGTTTTCTAGAAACATAGACATTCCTGTGTTATCTGAACAAGCTCAGGGCCCCAAGGAGGAGGAGGAGGGAAGGGAAGGGCTGTTCTGCTTCTTGGGCCTATCAGTTAGCAGAAGAAACTATCTCCCAGTTCATTCCCTCCCCTTTTTGTTTACGGTTGATTTTCAACTGTCTGGTGGCCTGTATGTTGGTTAGTATAAGTGTAACTCTCTGAGTTTGAGGCTAGCATAAGTTGGTAGATTATATATCTTTTAGGCATTGGGATATAAACCTTGTAATGCAATTTATTAGGCACAGTCCAGAGAATGGTAGCAAGAAAACTATCCATGGGGAGTACACTGCACTGTTAGAAGAGCTAAAGGGAGCAGATTCGTCCAACTCTACCAGTCTCCTAGATCCATTTTAATAAGGTACTTTTGAGTGTTTATTTGCTCCACTTGTCCTGAACTTTGAGGCCTGTAAACACAGTGAAGTGCTGAATTAACACATAAGGCTCTGGTAATTTCTTGGGTAACTGTTGACACAAAAGCCAGCCCATTGTCCCACCTATGTTGAGTCTTTCATTCTATGTATATAGCTTCCTCTCTTCCATTTTGCTGTGCTCTCTGAACACAGGTGTATCTAACCCATTCTCTGAATATTGCCATTGTGTTCTCACTGTGGTACTTTTGATCACTTTGTTCTATTTCCACTACTAGTATTGCCCGTCATTGCTAGTCTCACTTCATCCAGGATAACAGTTCTTCTAGAAAGCATCTGAGGATACTGCCTCTGTGTTTCATTATTTCTGTAGCTTGACACTGCAGAAAAGAGACTAGAACAAGTATTACTTATTATAATAATGCTTCTAAAATCTGCCTTATTTTATAGTTTGCCTTTTCTTCGCCTTCCATTTTCTTGGGACTATAAAGTTTTTAAGGACTAAGATCATCAGTTATTCTTCATTACGGATTCTCACAGAAGACCTTTAGTTGATATGAATCATAAAATATCACTGAATTACATTTAGAATGCTGAACATTTGACTTAAGAACTCGGAGCATAATTGAAAGCTGGAATTTGTGAATTGCTAAGAACTCTTTGTCTCATCATTCTAGAATATTATTTCCTGATTCATTTCTGTCTACAGCTTTGGTCTTAGTTCATCTCCCTCATCTTCACAGTCGAAATTATTTTACAGTTTAGTCTTTATGTTTGCCCGGGTGGGTGCTGACCCGTGGGTTAGCTTTTGTAAAGATTACTGATAGTGAACCTCTCTGACAGGTCCCTCCCCTGGATGCATATATGTATACATATATACTCATATATATATATATGTATATATATATAACTATGTATATATATATAACACATATATACATATATATAATATATAAAAATATATATTTCTGTATGTATATACACACATACACACAAATATATATATACATATTTGTGTAGTTGTATGTGCTTTTCATGTGCTCTAATAGTAATTTTAGAGAAATTAAAATTCCATGGTAAAGTTATATTATTGTATTGTCATTCACAATATGCCTGTGTTTTCTTTTTCCTAACCCTAGACATCTGAGGACTGATAATCACATATATTTTAGTGTTAAATGTGAGATCTTAGTATTGATAGAATTTTTTAAGCACAATACAAAAAGGGTAGGCCTAAATTATATCATAAAGACATAAACACTGTTTTAGGGCTTACGTTGCTCTCTAATCTCCAAATACCTCATCACAAATTCCTAGTACCTGGCTTTTCTCAACTATTCATACACTCTATATCCTCCACTTTCTGTTTTGAAAATTTTTCTTCCCTTATGTACTTGAATACTTCTTTTGAATCAGTGGTAATGAATAGTTACATTTACTTTTATCCAGCTGAGACAGATCATTACATTTTTTTTTGAATACAAAAACCAAATAGTAACTCCTAACATACAATATGGTGTCAAAGCAGTGAGAAAAAAGGCTGTGGGAAGTTGAGCTAAATATGTTTAAAATGCTTACAATGGCACTTGGGGTGTGGTTCAGTGTGCTTAACAAACAAAAGGCCCTAGGTGCAATTCCTAGCACCAGACCTATATCAACTCCATGCCTGTAATCTTATCAGTTCTAAGATTTCTGAGCAATCTTTAGTATTCCTAGCGGTGTACCCATAGATAATAATTCTATGAGTACACCTTTAGGAATTACAGGTGTGTGCCTCCACACATGGCTCAATTCTATACAAATTCTATGATAGGTTTTCTATACCTCTGTGCAGAACATGATCAGTGTTAACTTCAATTTAAAAAGAATTCCATACTTTAAAATATGAGGTTGATACAGTAGTTTATGCATTTTTATGTAACATAGCTCATACTTCGCTTTTTTGTTTTGTTTTGTTTTTTGAGATGGTCTCGTTTTATAGTTCAAGCTAGTTCTAAACTTGCTATGTAGCCCCAGGCTAGCCTCAAGCTCAGCAATCCTCCTGCGTCTGCCTCCCAAGTGCTGGGATTACAGGTGTAAACCACCACACCCAGGATTGTGGGATGTGGTTATCAGTGCTGGGTTTACAGGTGTGAGTCATCATGCCCCATACTTTGTTTTATTATTTGCGTTGGGATCAAACCCATAGACTACAGTGAGCTATGCTTCTAGTCCTATATCTCAAATTTAAAATATTTAAATGTTTTAAATTCTTGTTATTGGGCCATGGATTTAGCTTGGTGGTTTTGGGTGTCAGTCTGACAAACTCAAGGTCTAGAGTTCAATGCCCGGTGCCACATACCACAATGCCAGGCATTGTAGCTCATGCTTGTAATCCCAGTATTAGGGAGGCAGGAGGATTGCCCGAGTTCGAGGATCAACCTGAACTACAAAGTGCGACTTTGTCTCTAAAATACTCCAAAAACAACAACAAAAATCTAGTTATTAAAGTTCAAGTGTATTTAAAAGCTTTAAGGTGTCTCTGTACCACAACTGTCAAATATAATAGCAGAATTTCATACTACTAGATTTGAAGGAGTTAGGACCTAAAAGAAGTGGTCACTAGAGAGCTATTCTAGAGACCAGTAAAATAAGAAACCAACGATCAGGGAAGAAGCAATGGATGAAACCATCCTCCTAGAACTGCATTCTAGGACAGCATCGCCTGCGAAACCAAAGAGAAGTTAGTGAGCATTTGCTCTAGTGGCCAGATCCACGCCGCTCACTGTTGGCCTCAAAATCCAGTAAAGAAACGGAAGGAAAAGAAAGGGAAGAAAGCAAGCAAAGCAGAGGGAGGGAGGACAGGAGCTGGTGAAGAGAGGTGGGCGGGGCAGACACGCCCCGCGCCGTCTGTTTCCCAGGTAACCGGGTAAACACACGGCCTCCTCTTGGGCGAGTCAGGCTGGGTTTCAGGTGCAGGCAGGAAGCAGTGAGAAGGTGCTCGGAGTGGGGATGTGTGCTTTCGAGAGAGTGGAGTCTCCCAAGGGACTTAAAACTTCCCCGGAGCCAAGTACAGCTCTCCCGTTAGATATAAACGCTCTTCGAAGAACAAGGGTGTCTGAGGGGAAATGTCCCCTGAGCATGGAATTAGGACGCACCCAAGAAGGAAAGGATGATTTGGGAGACCAGAGGATCTTTACGGGAACAAAATCTCCCATGGAGTTAGGGCTTGAAATGGGATCAGGAAAAGAAGAGTACCAGTGGAAGGAGAGCCCTGTAGTTAGCTATAAATACAAGGAAAGGATGGCATCACCAGAAACACAATCTCTGTTTAGCAAGAACCTTGAAATGGGATTGAAAACACAGACTCTCACGGAGAAGGGCAATCTAGGAGTGAGCAGGGTCTCAGCTTTACAGGAGACAGAGCCCTTAGGTACGTTGGCAGGAAGGGGAGTCGGATTGGAAAATGAGTGTTGTCTCATACATGGTCCCCATGGAAGGGTAACACGTCCTCCTTTGGGCATGGTGTGTGGAGGTCCACAGGTCGTGGGCAACAGAAGAGGTCCTATGGCCAGTGGCCCGGAAGGGATAGTGTCTTCCATGGGAAAGCAGCCTGTTTTAGGTTTAGAAGGGAGACAGGAATTGGAAAAAGAATCTCCCTGTCATGTGGTAAAACCCAGCCTAGAGGTGACATCCCCTGTGGAGGTAGACATTGGCCTACCCCCAGCTGAGGAGTCGGATGAAAGTAAGAGTGTAGAGTCCCAGATGGGCTTGGTAATAGAACCTTCACAGTGCCAGTTTGCGCAGCAGCCAGAAGAGGCTGGAACTCTCGAACCAGGAGTGGAATCTCCAGACTGTATCAGACCCATATACTCTGGGAAATTTGTGGATCGAATGCCTTGCTGGCCAACTGTAAGTTTTTCCCCTTTTTACTTTTTATTTTGTGTGTATACTCATATCTTTATTGAAAGGATAAAGTGTTAAGACTTGGTTTGTGGAGACAAATCACACAGACTTCACTAGATTCTAATATCCTTGCCCCACTGAACCTGGCAGGTGTTACTTTGATAACGATTTATTCTTCTGTCTCTGTGCACAGCAGTGTTCTTTCCAGTATCTTCCTTTTCTCCTTGGACCTTTGTTTTATTTCTCATCTTGACTCTCCCACCCTCTCACCTCAGATTCGGGTTTTACTCTAGTATTCATATTATAAATGGAGAAATGCTTTTCTTTTGCTGTGGATTATTTACTCTGTGAGTTGTTACTTTCAGCAAAGATTTGTAGTGGTCTTGAGCTGAAAACAGAATACTTCAAATGAAAAGAATGTGAATTCTGCCTTTTTGGTTTAGGCTCACTCCAGTGCTGGAGACAGATACCTGAATGGATATTATCCAGGTGTCGAATAACAACAAATATTATGCTTTCCATCGTAGAATTCTTGCCAGTATAGATATTATAACTGCTAGTTAGAAGACTGAGAATTGGGAGGCTCACAAGTCGAAGCCCAATTTGGGCAATTTACGGAGACCTTATATAAAAAAAAATAAAAGGAGATATGGCTGTAGCTCAGTGGTTGTGCACCCCTGGTTTAATGTGCAGGAAAAAAGACTCTTCTTGTTTTTTTAGACAGACAGGATCTCTCTTTGTAGTGCATCCTGGCCTGGAACTCATCATGATCCCCCTGCCTGAGTCTCCCAAGCGCTTGGCATTATTGGTGTAGGCCACCATGCCCAGCTGAGGGAAAATACTCTTACTCATGTAACTCAGTGGAAATATTTTTACAGTTTGGCTCAGAGAAAAGCTTAAATAAGAAATTCATGTTTGAGCTCACATTGAAACATGTTATTGGCTGGAGATGTAGCTCAGTGGTTTATCACTGCTTAGCCTGCAAGAATCTCTGGGTTCCATCCTTAGTGCCACAAAAAGAAAAGAGAAGGCTTTTTGTGGCAAAGAAAGACATTGTGAATGACCAAAGGATTTTTTTATTTTTTAAGTTTTCTTTGAGACAAGGTCTTGCTTTATAGCCCAGGCTGGCCTTGAACTCACTATGTAGCCCAGGCTAGCCTTGAACTTGCACATCCTCTGGCCTCTGCCTCCTGAGTGCTGGGATTATATAAAGGCGTGAGCCACCACACCCAGTGACCAAAGGCTTTTGTGTTTGGAAAAGAGAATGCTGTTTAGGCAACATGGTGCTGAGAGGTAAAAGAAGAAATCTAAAGGTTTAGGATGCAGGGATAAAATTTACGGGTCCAGGATCAATAATGGATCTCAACAAGTAAAAAAATAAATAAAATTTGCACTTTGGAACAGTATTTTCTAAAAATGAAATTTTTTTTGAGACGAGAAGTTGCCATGTAGTTCAGGCTGGCCTTGAACTCAGTATGTAGCCAAGGCCAGCTTCAAACTCATAGTAGTCCTCTTCCCTGTGAGGTGTACTCTTAAGGGCAAAGATTGTATCATATTTATTATTTACCTTCATGGTTTATTAGAATGCCTTCCGTATAATAGTCATTTAGCAAATGTATTTTTCATAATAATTTAAGTCAGGATGATTAAATGGAAAAAGTGGAGAAGAAAGAGACATTTCTGAGAGTATGGTATTAAAGAGCATCAAGAAAACATCTTTAATGCTTCCAGGAGTAAAAGACTCCACCAATTGAAATTTGAGAATCAAACTGTTAAACAGGTCACGGGGCTTCTGCAGAATCCTGTCGTTCTATGGGCTTTTGTTCCCCTTCAGACTCAGTGTTTTGTGTTTGACCCACTTTGCTTTCTGGATCCATCCCTGGATTTCCCCAGCCACTGGCTTTTGACTTGGTGCTTCCTGTTTCTGAATTGGTTTTGCAGTTTGCCTTCTAATCTGACCCCACACACATGCACACTTAGCTTCTGGTTTCCAAAGCAGGTACCTTTGCTTCCTTTCGTTTCACACACCTTTCCTACTAAAAAGTCAGAACTGAGAATACAGCTCCATAGTGAAACACCTTAGAGAAGAGAATGGAGTGGCAATGAACTTGGATCTTAAGGAAATTAGCATTGTTAGAATATTGTAATAGCCAGGTGTGTTGGACATGTCTGTAATTTTAACATACGGGAGGTTGAGGCAGGAGGATTGCAGGCCCAACCTGGGTTACATAGTGAGTGTCGGGCCACCCTAAACTACATAGTAAGACCTGGTCTCAAACAAACGAATGAATGAACCAACAAACAATGGCGTCTTGCTAAGTGATTAAATTTCTCAGGCTGAGCTCAAACTTGCCGTCTTCCTACCTCACCCTCTCAGAGTGCTGGAATTACAGGCATGGGTCACTACACCCAGCTTATTTTTTTATTTTGAACTGCTATCACACCCAGCTGTCATAGAGCTTTTTTTTTTTTTTTTGAGACAGTGTCTTACTTTTTGTAGTTCAGGCTGGCCCTGAGCTCACTGTGTAGTCTATGTGAGCCTGGAACTCACAGCAGTCCTCTTGCCTCTGCCTCCCAAGTGCTGGGATAACAAGTGTGAGTCACCACCCTCAGCACTGTGGTGTGTGGTACTGATTGCTGGTGGGTGTCAGTCTGTGCAGGCACTGGAACCACTGAGCTAAATCCCCAGCCCCACACCTTTTTTTGTACTGGGGATCAAACTCAGGACCTTAGGCTTGTCAGCTGGCATTATACCACTGAGGTACATCTCAGGTCCTGCTATAGATCTTTTTCTAGTTCTTTTTCCTGTTAAGTTTTAAAATATTGATAATTGTTAGTCATTGTTGGAATTCACACTTATTTAATTTATAATTAGGTTGGAATTTTCTCCATATATTTGTTTTCATTATTTTTGTTGTCTCTACCTGGTCACCTTGCTGAACTCTGATTGGTCATAATTATTTATTATTATCCCCATTGGAATTTTCTAGGAAGATAATCAGATTGATACTTTTCTGCCCCCATATGATCAAAACATGCAATGAATGTTAAAAAATTTATTATAGTAAGATAATTGCTGTTAATCTCCCCTATTCCCCCATAGGATAATATCATTCTTATCATTCTTTAAAGCAGTTCTGAAAGTCCTCTTTCTTGAGTGTCTAGTTGCAAGTGCTGTCATGGCTGCCTTGATGTGCTAAATAGATTAAAAATATTTACCTTTCATGGTTATTTTAACTTTGAGGAAAAGCCAGAAGTTACATGGTGCCAGATCTGGTCAATAAGATGGCAAAGGACACATTGTAATGTTTTTAACAAGCCTGCTCTTCTGTTGGATGTCACTTGGCATCAGATTCATTCTATTTTTTTATCAAACCTTGTAAAAACAGTCATTAAAAAGAACTTTCAGAACTACTTCAGAAAGTGACAAAAATTAGATAAGTGTGTTGAAATGAGAGGGATTATGGCAGTATGTCTTCAGGAGGTAGGCAGGAGGATTGCAGGCCCAACCTGGGCTACATAGTGAGTTTATATATATAGATAGATATAGATAGATATCTATCTATCTATATCTATCTATCTATCTATCTTTATCTATCTAGATATAGATATAGATAGATAAAGATATATAAGTGTGGACATATATATTTATATATATGTCTTTTATTTCAGACAAGGTGTGTAGTTTAGGCTGGCCTTGAATTTTTTGAGACAGGGTCTCCCTTTGTAGTTCAGGCTGGTCCCAAACTCACTGTGTAGCCCAGGCCAGCTTCAAACTCAGAACAATCCTCCTGTCTCTGCCTCTGCCTCCTGAGTGCTAGGATTACAGGCGTGAACCATCACACCTGGCATTGTGGTATGTGGTCACTGGGAATCGAACTCAGAACCTAGCCAGGCAAAAACTGGAACCACTGAGCTAAATCTCTGGCCTTGGCCCTGAACTTATAGTGAGTTTCCTACCTCAGCCTCCGAGAGGCTGAGGAAATAAGTGTGTACTACACACCTTGCCTCACCAACTATATTACATACTTAGATTTAAAAACATTTATTAGTACACTTTTGTACCACATGATTATATTCACTGTGAGGAAATGGTGTATGTACAGAGAACATCTCAGTTCTTTTTTTCCCTTTCCCTCCACCTCCTTTTGTGTCAACATTGTATCCACTTATATAGCTTGTAAATCCTTATAAAGTTAATTATCATATTTATAGAATAACAGCCAGACTAATATGCAAGAAAATAAATAAGTAAATAAATAAAACAAGGCAATTATAGTATCTACAGCCATACTGTCCTGCACACACCTGATCTTATTTGATCTTGGAAGCTAAGCAGGGTTGGGTCTAGTTAATACTTCAGTGGGAGACAATTATATTAAATCCAAATACATTTTTAGATACACTGTCTATGCTGGAATACAGTAACTTCTTTCCTCTTTTTTTTTTTTTAACTGTGTTTTATAGTGTATGCTACTTATACAATGAGCTTCTCGTATGAGAGAAATCATGATATTTAAACTGTCTGATTTACTTCACCTAACAGTATGGTCTCAAAGTATATCGTCTTCCTTCAGATGACTCAAGTTTATCCTTCTTTATGGTAGAGTAATACTCCATTGTGTATAAATACCACATTTTCTTTATCAGTTCCTCTTTTGAAGGATATATAGGCTAGTTTCAAGATTTAGCTTTCATGGGCTGGTGATTTAGTTCAGTGGTTCCCGTATCTGCCTGGCAAGCACAAGGTTCTGAGTTGGATCCCTGGTATCACATGACTCACACCTGTAACCCCAGCACTCAGGAGGCAGGGGAAGGAGGATTGCCGCAAGTTCGAGGCTAGCTTGGGTACATATTGAGTTCAAGACCAGACTCTGTCTCAAAAAAAAAAAAAAAAAAGGTCATTTTTTTTTTAATATTTTTTGCCTAGATATGTTAGTGAATTTCCTCTCATAGGCCTAGAGATGTAATGAGCATGCTCTCTTAAATGCTATTACTCTCCTCTGAGGGATTTCTGTACTCACACAAGATGATAAAAAATACCTGTCACCTACTTGCACATATCGTCCAACTACGTGTTTATCCAGGCAGTTGTCTGTTTATTTGCTGTTTCCATTCCCTGCCAGCCCACATATGCATACTCATCTATCCACATCATTCATCTTTCCACATTTCTGTTCTTAGTCTATCCCATTTCTCGTGCTTGACCTCCTCACTCCTACTCTTGGAGACCCAGGGGCTCCTTATGGGAAGTTTATCTCAGCTTTTTAAAAAGAAACATACTGCAAAAATATCAGTTGCGGACTGGGGATTTAGCTCAGTATTCCAGCGACTGTCTTGCAAGTGCAAGGACCCGGTTCAATCTCCAGTAACTGCATATAATACTGGGTATGGAGACTCATGCTCAGCAGCAATGAATACCACATACCACAGTGCTGGGCGTGGTGGCTCATGCTTGTAATCCCAGCACTCGGGAGGCAGAGGCAGGAGGATTGCTGTGATGCGAGTTTGAGGCTGAGCTCAGGGCCAGCCTGAACTACAAAACAAAAACAAAAACATATATACATGTATATATATATACATATATATATATACACACACACACACACACACGTGTGTATATATGTGTATATATATATATATATATATATATATATAATCAGTTGCTTTGAAATAAAGAAGTAGATAACAGTTGTATTTTTGGGAAAGAACAATTGTAATATTTACCATGGGCAAAGGAAGGACAGATAAGACCCAAGTAACAATTAAGTAGACAAAGCCAAGCAGAATTTGAGTCATTTCATTCGAGGAAATGGACTAGAAATGAGATGCTTACCTGTATCAAAAGTTAGTGTGTTGTTGGAAGCAGCACACAAATATACCTGCATGTCCTCAGACATACTGAACACTTGAACATAACTGCATGCAGCTGTACTGCCATTTTGCTGGTGATGTAGGACCATAAAAATGAACCTATGAGGGAAAAAACTTGTAAATTAAAAGATTGTTTTGCAGACTAAGTACCTTAGTGTGTCACAGAGGCCAGTCTGTAATTGAATGGATCACTGACAATGCTAATGCTATAAAAAAGAATGCTTATGTTTTTCTTATAGTAGATATATTTAATTGTGGTTTTTTTATACTGCTGGGCATTGAACCTAGCACCGTGTGCATCCTGGGCAAATGGTGTGCCATGTATATTCCACTCCTTGTACTTAGCATTTAATGTTTTATATCAGGAATGACTTAAAAGTGCTATTTTTTTCTCTTATTTTTAGTTGAAAGTAACTTTGTAACATATGCCAAATTTAAAATTTCATTCTGCAAAGTGTTCGTCTTCCATCCTGGCAATGATCAACTTTTACTTTTTCTTCCTTAAGGCAGGAAAAATTACTCCAATTGGATACAGAGTTGCAACTTGCTTAACTGAAAAACTTCCTAGGGTAAGCATTTCCAATGTGCCGTTGTGTTTCTCTTTTTTTTTTTTTTTTTGCATATAAACAATAAGGGATAGACAGGTCTTAGCATTCCTTCTGAAAGCGCTATGAACGTGATGTACTTATCTTGGACACTTCACTGTATTTTAAGCTGATTTTGTTGAAGAAAGTAAAAATTACAGATTTAGGTTTTTCAGCTCTATAGAAGGCACCTGGGCCTTAATTATTTTAATATGAATAGCTGGATGTGGTAGCATATGCTTGTAAACCCAGCACTTGGGAGGCTGAAGCAGGAAGATTATGTGAGTGTGAGCCTGGCCTGGGTTACATATGAGTTCAAGGCCAGCCTGGAGTACATAGCAAGACCTTGTTTCAAAAAACCAAGAAGAGGGCTGGAGATTTAGCTCAGTGGTTCTGGCACCTGTCTTGCAAGCGCAAGGACCCAGGTTCAACCCTCGGTGACCACATACAACACTGGGTGTGGAGACTCATGCCAAGCAGCAATCAGTACCACATACCACAGTGCTGGGCGTGGTGGCTCACGCCTGTGATCCCAACACTCAGGAGGCAGAGGCAGGAGGATTGCTGTTATGTGAGTTTGAGGCAGAGTTCAGGGCCAGCCTGAACTACAAAGCGAGACCCTGTCTCAAAAAACCTTAAAAAAAAAACAAAAAGAGAAAGCCCCAAAACATATGCGTAGTTATTTATAAGTAAAATTTTTAAATATATTGTTTGTTCTCATAAGCAAATAAATTTTAGAGGAAATTTGGAGTACTTGCTATACTTATGAAGCTAAGGGTTACCTGTATTAGTATAGATTTGTTCAGTTAATATTTAAAACTTGTACTTACTAGTTTTGTTTTCTTGTCATATTTTTCACAGCTGATTACTCCACCAGAGGCAAAAAAGTATTTCAACTTCAGATATCCTCCTCCCGGAGCAGAGAGAGTATTTTATGGCAAAGCCAATGATCCTCAAATTGCACCTTACTTGACACACGGGATAAGATCTAAAATTTCAATACCGGTAACTTCATTTCTTTTTTTCCTCCACTGTATATTATTCATTTACCAGGATAAAAATACACAGGTGAAAATTCCAGTCTCTCTTCCATCTTATTTTTAAAATTTGCATTTTGCTTTTGTTGAGACTGGATCTCACTATGTAGTTTAGGCTGGTCTTGAACTTTTAGCTGTGCTCCTGCCTTAGCCCAAGTGCTGGGATTCCAGGCCTTTGCCACCATGGCTGTATGCATCATGTTTTTTATCAATCTTTCCTCCATCTGTACTTGGGAAGTATTAACCTCTTAACATTTATGCTAGGACATGTTTGTAGTATGTAATGATTATATTCATCATGGGAGAAAGCATTAATCTTGATCAATTAAAAAAATCCAAGCAGCACGCAAGGGAGAGTAAAGAAATTGAGGTTCAGCCCACAAATGCTTCTCCTTTCAGATGGCAAAAGGACAGTTGTATTTCATTTTTTCTCAGTAAATGGAAATGCTTTCAAGCTTCTTTAGAAGATGAAGAGGTCAGTCTTGGTTGTACTGTGTAGAAGCCCTGCAGAAGGCTTAGATGTTAAGTGGAATAAGTTATTCACTGTTGATTGCATAGTCTAGATCCACAAGTTGCTGATGTATACATCTTGAGCGAAAATGGAAATTGTATTTTTTGGTCTTGTTATTTCTACTTTTATTAGCGTGTGTCCATTGTATGAAGTTGGTACCTATGGTATCTTTCCAGTTTTTTTGAAAATGTGAATCAACCTGCATGTTCTGGTCAAACTTTCTAGTCCCAATGAGACCTTTAAATTCCTGTGCAACTTCTCATTTAGGCATGTTTGTACTTTGTAGTGTCAATTCTGATAGTTCATCTCAAGATAAGAAAGCCAGCAAGGATAATGAAATACATTCTTTAATCATAATATATTTTGTCTTCTCCCTAACTTTTGATTAGGGCTTTAGTTTTTAGATTTATACTTTTGTTGCTATTGTTGATATATCTGTGCATTGTATCATTTCTTTAGGCAAGTACATTGATAAATCCACAGCCCATCACCACATTTCAACAGAAAATTAAAGATAAAAAAGAGTCTATTTATTGTAGCAACCAGCGAGCACCATTAGGAAAATCTCATGATCAGACACCAGGATTACCTAAAGGACTGGATATAACCAATACAACATTTGGGATAGCAGTCATCAGAGGTAATAAAAAAATAAAAGGGGAGAATGTAAAAGAAGTTATTGTGGAAATTGAACTAGATATACCATTGGTATGTTTTTTGGTGATGTAAATGATCATCCAAAGAATGAAGGATGGAGCTGAGTATGGTATGCACACCTGAGGAACCAGGAAGTAACCACAGCTTTGTCAATTTGGCACACAACCTGCATTTCAGATTTCATCAGTTACCTGTAATGATTATATGGCCACAGTGCAGTGATGTATTCTAATTATTTCCAGCATTGTGCCTTGAAAGGAGTTCAAAACTAGGACTAATATCTTAAAACCACTTGTTTCCCTTAATTGTCTGATCCAGTAGTTCTTGTGTGGGTATAGTATATTTATTTTTATGTGTCCCAGTTGATTTTTCTGAGATATTTGGAGACCACTGGTCTGAAAGTCTGAAATAAATGAAAATTCTGTCCACAGGAGGGTGCTCAAATCAGAGATGGGACGATGGGAAATTTGAGACTGGCATGTTGAGGCCTTTTCTCAAAAAAATAAAGAAGGGAGAGGGGAAAGAGAGAAGAAGAAAGGAATATGTAGTAACTATAAACTGTGCAGTGAGCCCTTCACTCTGCATGTACTCATGCTAGCTGGCCTCAAACTCAAGATCCTCCTGCAATGCTCCTGATTACAGATGTGCTCCATCACGTGCAGTGAAAGGAAATGTCTTTTTTTTTGAGACAGGATCTCACTTTTTTTTGTAGTTCAGGCTGACCCTGAGCGTAGCCTTGTACTCACAGCAGTCCTCCTGCCTCTGTCTCCCAAGTGCTGGGATTACAGGCGTGAACCACCACACCCAGCACTGTGCTATGTGGTTCTGATTGCTAGTGGGTGTGAGTCTCCATGCCCATTCCCAGGTGCTTGCACTTGCAAGGCAGGCACCAGAATCGCTGAGTTAATCCCCGACCTGGAAATGTATTAATCAATGCTTTTTGCTTGAAGGGAAGATTGAAATAGTAAATGAGGTTACATTTAAACATTATTATGTAAAACAATGGAAATAACATAATGTACTAAACGTGAAACTGGAGACTGCCCCTCATGGGAAAAGCAGCTCTTAACAAACAGTTTATGTAGGATTTGGACCAGCAGGAAAAAGAATCTCTTCCTGGTTCAAGTAATTTCCCAAGTACCTCTAGTGACATTAGGGATGGAAATTCATATTAAAAAAGACTGAGGGTCTGTGTTTCACACTATAGGTGCCAAAATTTATGATCAGTCCACAGGGCATTAGGATTTCTAATGTGAAATTCACATATGCTGATGAAGTCAAGAAGTTGAAATGAAACTAAAATCAGAATGTTCTAGAAAGTCAGGATTGGGAATTTAACTGGGCTTGGACCATGGCTCAGGACAACCTAAATGGTTGACTGGTGTTCAGAAGTCTAGGTAGTGAGCCAGATTAGGTGGAGTTTTCCACATTATATCTTGTCTTCCTTGACCAATATTCATTTATGTTGGTTTGTGATCTCCTGGATATATATATGCCTTGTGTATTTATCATTTTCTTGTCCATTTAAGTAGATTACAAATAGATAGCTTAAAGCTGATTTCATTGATTCTTCCTTCAGAATTCTCTGCTAGAGATATAGTGAATCCACCAAAGTCCTATGACGAAGTACTTAAAGAAGGAAAGGAAGGACATGATTTATATATTGTTTCTCACAATGACTACTATGTGGGTAAGTGGCCTGTGGATATGGGACCCTCAGATTTGTGAAGAAAAATAAAGGAAATAATGTTTATATATAAAGTTCAATGCCTGGCCTATAATTTGTGATCAATGAATGATAATTTATTATTATTATAAAGTTATAAATCCAATAGGAACCTTGTTAGGGGGCACATAAATCTTGACAAAGGGTGCATATACATATACTTTAGTTCCCGGGGATCAAATCCAGGGCCTTACATATGTTAGGCAAGCTTTCTACCACTGAGCTATCCCTCTAGCCCTACTTACACATTTTGTGTATAAGATACAAAAATACATGTAACATTATAATGAAGAAACATCAGGAGCCAGGGATTTAGCTAAGCAATGCAGCACCTGCCTGACAAGTGTGAGGGCCTGAGTTCGATTCCTAATATTAAAATAAAATGAAATGCAAAAGCATCTAAGAAAGAGAAGTGTTGTATTGTTTTATTTTGTTTAATGCTTTTAGGTTTACAAGTTACTGTTGTTATTCGAATGCCAGTATTACTCTAAATGCTAGTTTCAGATGAACTCTAGACGATGATCAAGTATACATATTCTTGACTCAGGTCAGGTTCAAATCTTACGTCATCCATTGACTTGATTTTGGATAATTCACTTATTTGATCACCACCATTCCAATCTCTTAAATAGGTACATAGTAATATTATGAAGACTGAATATAGGGGACAGGGATTTAGCTTGGTGGCACCACACATACCTGGAAAGCTCGAGGGCCTGAGTTCAATCCCTGCTACCCACAAAAAAAATAACACAAAAATCCCTTAATGCGTGCAAAATGCCAAGCGTAGCCCATGGAATGTAATAATGTTTATTAATATTAAGTGATCATCTTTAATAGTACCTTAGTACTAGAATTGTCCTGTGTACAACTGAAAGATGTTAGTTTGTAGTATTTAATATTACTATGCTATGAAAAATGGTAAAATTGAGTCATTTATACTCAAATGGATGTACCTTCAGGATATCCCCATAAGTGAAATAAATAAGTCACAGAAGTGTAAATATTGTATCTTTTCTCTGGTGTAAGAAAATGAAGAAGTAAATAAGTTCTAGTATATATAATAGATATTGTAAAATAGAAAATATTTAAAAGGAAATACAGTGTAGGGGTAAATAACAAGGGGAAAATAATGTGATGGTAATAAAAAGAAAACAAAGCTCATGTATATAGGGAATGGGAGATCATGAGGTGAGTAGGGGAATGAGAAAAAATGAGAATTAAGTTGTGCCATATACTGATATAAATTTTCAATGTTGAGGGCCAGGGATTTAGCTCAGTGGTTCTGGCGCCTGTCTTGCAAGCCCAGGGGCCCGGGTTCCATTCCCTGGTAACCACATACAATACTGGATGTGGAGACTCATGCCCAGCAGCAAGGAGTACCACATACCACAGTGCCAGGCGTGGTGGCTCACACCTGTAATACCAGCACTTGGGAGGCAGAGGCAGGAGAGTTGCTGTGATGTGAGTTTGAGGCTGAGCGCAGGGCCAGCCTGAACTACAAAGCAAAACCCTGTTTCAAAAAACAAAAACAAACAAACAAACAAAAAATTATCAATGTTGAATGAGATGATATGTATATATAATGTACCAATAAAGATTTTAATAAAAAAACTTTTAAAATATTTAAATAAATATTAAGTTATTTATTTAATCGAAATTGACAGCATACTGATGGCAGGTAGTTTGATATAATAGAAGACTGAGAATTACTCTGAAACGCATGCTGAGAAAGCCAGTAGGTGGTAGTGAGATTCTACCCTCTTTAGCTGGAGATGAGTGCTCCCCTTCACTGTGGAGCGACACATCTTCTGACTTGCTCCATTTTGCTTATTTCTTCTTTTATACTCTCCTGTTGCCTCCTAACACCATCCTGTCTTTCTTTATTCTTTCTCTTATATTTTTTGTCCATAACTGGAGTTTGTTTTCTACCCATTGCTCTAGAATTTGGTATCTTCCAGTTTAACTCTGGATTCCCTGTGTCCTCAGTCCTGAGATAGCCTCTCCCCCATTCCATCCCCCTCTGCTCTTACCCATTCAGGACGCCCATTGCTCCCCACACTCTCTACTCCTTGCTGTTTCTTCTCCTTTGTTTCCAGCTCCCACCTTCTTTGGTCTCTTGTGAATGTCTGATGTGTTTTGACAAAGCTTAGCATCTATTGTACAGTCCAATGCAATATCTTCTAATTGTTTTAAAAAGAGCTATGTCAGTGAATGCATATACATAGGCAACCTATAGTGAGATATAAGTATTAACAGTCTGAAAAATTTACTGTAGTTTTCTATATTTATTAAGAATAGCTTTAATTCACTATCAGAGGACTGAAATTACTTTCATTTTTTATTTTTAATGAAAGTTTGTATATGGCAGCACCCTAGGTTTGGAATGACATTTCTTAACTCACTTTTCTTGTTTTTGTATTAGGGATCAAGCCTATGGCCTAGCACGCACTGGGGAAGTGCTTTACCGCTCTCACACCCTTGGTAGTTCTTATTTACTTTTTGTTTGTTTTGGTGCCTGGAACAGACAGCCTTGCCTAGATAAACTCTGCAGCACCCAGCCACACCCTCAGCCCTTGGAATGTCTCCTTTTGTGTTTTGTATGGTACTTGGGTCTGAAACCAGGTCCTTTGCTGTATCCCAAACCCTTTTCAGTTTTTTATTTTGAGACAGGATCTGCTTCAGCCTCCCAGAGCTCAGATATTCAGTCATGCCTTACAAATCCTGACCTGATCTTTTCATGTCAGTACCTTTATGATATTTTTAATCCTTTGAAAATATATTATTTATGTACTTTTGTGAATCTGATCTACTATTTTAGATTATATTTCTTAATTTCTGAGATTTGAAATTTTCACTCTAGAGCCAAACTGTCCTCCCAAATAACTGCTTGTGTGGCCTGAAACTCAAAAATGTAAGAAAATTTCCATCATGTGTCCCCACGTCCCCAAAGTGAATTTACTCAGTCGATATTTTCTTCACTTAACTGAAAGACAGTTTTGGTTTATTGTTACTGTTTTTATACATTTACATATATGGATTACTAGAGAGATTGAGTATCTTTTCTCTTTTTTGGGGCAGGGAAAATTCTGGGAATGAAACCCAGGGCCCTGGCACTGAACTATATCCCTAATATTTTCTTTCTTTCTTTTTTTTTTTTGAGATAGGGTTGTTATAGGTCATATGATATAGGACCTTTAAAAAAATCCAAATAATGCAAGGAAAAACAACTCCCAACTTGCTAGCTATCTGAAACACTGAGTTCATGTTCTCTAAAATCAAAGAATGAATTCTAGGAACAATGGAAGTTAAGAGTAGGAAACATTTATTCAGAGAAAAATAACTTCTATCTAGGAGAGACAGAAGGAGAAGTGGAGTGTAGGTTGCCTGCCCAACACTCTTCTCAAAGATATTTTACTGAGCGAAGCTGCCAGGTGAAGTGGGTTCATTGTGGGACAAAAGTACAGTCCACTAATCGGATTACAAGTATAGTATTTTAGGTAATATCCATCCATGGGAAATTGTGAGGAAGGATAAAACTATGATCAGTCAAAAGGATTACAACAAGTATAGTCACTTAGATAGTATTAATTGAGTGGTGATCAAGTAGGAAGCCAGTCATGTGGCAAAAGTACACTGGAAGAGGGAATGGGCTTGGGATATTTTGGTCCCTTCCCAAGATGACTGATACCTGTTTTGATACCAGTCACTGCTGTTCACCCCTGGAGGAAGTACATACGGAGCAGTTCCTCGCTTCTGAATCCTGACCTTTTAGTGAATATGCCTCAATTGGCTTCTTTGCTTAGCCCCCCAACCGTCCCGCTCTCGCCTAACTATCTTATAATATTTTCTAACTAGTTAGGCTGGTTAGTTTATAATAGGGTCTCACTAAGTTGCTAAATTTCCCAAGTTGGGCTTGAACTTACTTGCAGTCCTCTTGCCTCAGCCTACTTGAGTGCTATGATTACAGAGATGTGATAGCACACTGGCTTCTCTATCATTTCTTTGGATTTTTTTTTCTCATAATTTATGAGCCTCTTACTTGTTCTTTAGTTTCTTTTTTTTTTTTTTTAACTCTCTGAAGATCTCTCACTGAGTTTTTTTATTTTTTATTTTTTTATTTTTTTTGAGACAGAGTCTTGCTTTTGTAGTTCAAGATGGTCCTGAGCTCACTATGTAGCCCAGGCTAGCCTTGACCTCACAGCAGTCCTCCTGCCTCTGCCTCCCGAGTGCTGGGACTGCAGGTATGAGCCACCACACCCAGCACTACTGTGATTTGTGTTTATAGGGGATCTAATTTAGAACCTTGGTTTGCAAGGCAGGCCTTGGAAACACTGAGCCAACCCCCCCCCTCGTTGTTTTATTGTTGTTTGTTTGCGTTGGTATTTTGAGGCAGGGTCTCATTATGTAGCCCAGGCTGACCTTGAACTCAACAAATCCTGTCTCACCCTCAGAATGCTGACATTACAGGTGCTCACCACCACACCCAGTGTCCTACTTTTCTAACTAGAAAAACAGAAATCTTGGGGTGGGGATTTATCTCAGTGGTTCGAGATCCTGCCTTGCAAGTGCAAGGTCCGTAGATGGTCCCATAATCACATACAACAATGCTGGGCATGGAGACTCACGCCCACCAGCAATCAGTACCACATACCACAGTGCTGGGTGTGGATGGGTCACATCTGTAATCCCAGCACTTGGGAGGCAGAGACGAGAGGATTTATGTGAGGTTAAGGCTCACTTGGCCTACATAGTGAGTGAGCTCAGAGTCAGCCTGAATATCAAAGCAAGACCCTGTCTCAAAAAAAAAAAAAGAAAAAGAAAACTAACAAAAACTTGAAAAGAAAAATGGATAGCAGTACATCTTTTTTGTTGTTGTTGTTGTTTTGTCTTGTTGTATAGTCCAGGCTGGCCTTGAACTCACTGTCTAATGCAAACTGACCTGGAATTTGTGACATCCTCTTGCCTCAGCATCCCCAGTGCTGGAGTGAAAAGCAAGCACCACCACATTCAGCTCAGCATTTAATTTAAAAGATAAAAGCTTTTCTTGTTTTGTTTTCAACTTCAAACGTCCTTCAAGTGTTTCTAATGTGAGATAAATGATTACAAGGAAATGTGAAGTTCAGAATATTCTGATGATCTCACCAAATCTTAGTGATAACAAATAGAAAATACCAGCCTCTCAAATCTTACTGTAGTAGGGCCTACATATACATTTTAAATATCTGTCTTCATCACACATGATTACTTGAATTATTTTCCAAATATTAAGTTTATTGGCTATTTTAAAATTAGGTTATAGGAACCTAATTTCCAATTTAGCACAGCCACCCAGTGGGAGACAATAATACTGGTATTACAGACCCCACACTCTTTGAGTGTGTCCTTGCCTCTGGGTTGTATAGTTATAATCAGAGGGACACTTAACAACCCTTTCTATGTACTTCGGACAATTTATGATAGTAAACAGTCTTCAGAATGAAGGCTGGGGACCTGAGGAGTCCTGCAAGCTGTTCCTTACAGAAGGAAAAACATTTGACCTGCACAGATGAGTACCAGCTTTAAGTAAATGGCAAATATTGTTACAGCTTTGCCCACTGAATCCAGCTGATTTCTGTGCAAGCTGATTTCTCTCTGGATGACCGTGGTATTCCCAGAGTTTATTAACAACTACTGCACATTACTCCAGGGATAAATTTGTTCATTAAGACTTTATAAAACTTAAAAAGAAATAAAATAAGATAAACTAGGACATATATATAATTTTTTTGTACTGGGGATTGAACTCAGAATCTTGCATTTGGGAGGCAGGCACAATGCCCCTGAGCTCAATCCCTAACAGGCCATCTATGTTTTTGCTGTTGTGTGATATCAGTTCTGTCTACATGTTTCCTTGATTTTTAAGACAGGATCTGGCTGTGTAGTTCATGCTGATCTTCAACTCACTACGTAGCCCAGGCTGATATTATATTTGTAGCAATTGTCCTGCCTTAGCCTCCTGAGTGCTGGCATGATAGTCATGTGGTACCACATTTGGCTAGATATTAACTTAGCAGATATATGTTATGCAAATATTTTTCCCAATGTATAGATTGCCTTTCATTTCATTAGTTGTTTTCTTTGCCATGTAGATGTTTTTAGTTTGACATTGTTTTATTTTACTTTTTTTTTTCTTTGATTTTTGAGACAAAGTCTTGCTATATAGTTTAGGATGTTCTTATACTTATGTAGCCCAGGCTGATTTTGGATTTACAGTGATCCTCCTGCCTTAGCCTCCTGGGGTGCTGGGACTATAAGTGTGTACCACCACACTTGACTACAG
This sequence comes from Petromus typicus, assembly GCA_004026965.1. Taxonomy (NCBI): domain Eukaryota; kingdom Metazoa; phylum Chordata; class Mammalia; order Rodentia; family Petromuridae; genus Petromus; species Petromus typicus. Next base: position 21,643 of record PVIR01007004.1, read on the forward strand.
CCTGAGTTTTTGGAGTGATATCTGAGAAATTATCAATGCCAAGAACAAAGATTTTTTTTTCCGGTCTTATAGTTAGGTTTTTATGTATGGTGTATGGTAAAAGACTACTTTCTTTTTCACCTCCCCCCACCCCATGAAAATCTAGTTTTTCCAGCACTGTTTATTTATTTATTTATTTTCAGTTTTTTGGGACAGGATCTCACTTTGTAGTTCCGGCTGTTCCTAAACACAGCCTCAAACTCAGCAATCCTCTTGCCTCTGCTTCTTGAGTGATGGGATTACAGGCATGAGCTATCATGCCTGGCATTGTATGTGATACTTTCGCTTGCCAGGCAGATGCTGGAACCACTGAGGTAAATCCCTGGCCCAACACCATTTATTCTCTTTTTTTTTCTTCTTTCAGTTTTTTTGACTCAAGGTCTTGCTTTGTAGTTCAGGCTGGCCCTGAGCTCACTTTGTATCCCAGGCAAAGCTCAAACTCACAGAAATCCTCCTGCCTCTGCCTCCTGAATGCTGGGATTATAGGCGTGAGTAACCATGCCTGACATTGTGGTACATGGTTACCAAGGATTGAACTTGGGACCTTGTGCTTACAAGGCAGATGCTAGCACCAGTGAGCTAAATCCTTGGCCCAGCACCATTTATTCTTTTTTTTTTTTTTTTTCTTTTCTTTTTAGGTTTTTTGAGATAGGGTCTTGCTTTGTGGTTCAGGCTGGCCCTGAACTCAGCCTCAAACTCACATCACAGCAATCCTCCTGCCTCTGCCTCCCGAGTGCTGGGATTACAGGCGTGAGCCACCATACCCGACACTGTGGTATGTGGTACTGGTTGCTGCTGGGCGTGAGTCTCCACACCCAGTATTGTTATGTGGTTACCAGGATCGAACCCCAGCCCTTACGCTTGCAAGACAGGTGCTAGAACCACTGAGCTGTATCCCCGGCCCCAGCACCATTTATTCTTGAGACTATTCTCTTCCCATTTTGTATAATCTTGATGCATTTGTCAAAAATTAGTTGACCATATATCTGTTTGGATTTATTTCTAGGTTCTGTATTCTGTGCTACTGAACAACTGTGTATCTGTTTTTTATAATGATGTCATACTGTTTAGATTACTATGGCTTTGCAATATAATCTTATTATGTTTGTGTTTTTTCAATGCTGAGGATTGAACCCAGGGCTTTGCACATGCCTAGCATTTTCTCTATCCCTGGTATATCACTCTATACCTTTAGCCCCTGAGATAGACTTTTTAATCAGAAAATATGATGCCTCTAACTTTTTTACTCTGAAGATTGCTTTGATTAAGAGTTTTTTATGCTTTTATATGAATTTCACAATTCTTTTTTTCTGTAAAACATGGTGTTGTGATTTTGATAAGAGATGAGTGGGATCTGCTTATTTTTTTCGAGTAGATGAGCATTTGACAGTATAAATTCTTGAGATCTATGAGCAATAGAATACTTTTCTATTTGTCCCTTTTCAGTTTTTTTCATCAGTGCTTTGTAGTTTCCAGTACAGAAATGATCTCATCTATTTTCTTGTTACTGGGACAAAATACCAGATACCCATAGTTGATTATAGTGATTTTATAGTTAATTGTTTTCATATCTAAATGCCAAGATAGTTTTTATGGTAAGTTGTTGTGTAATAACTCACTTTGGGCTCAGACTTGTGATCCTCCTGCTGTAGTTTCCTAACTGATGAGATTACAGGTGTACACAATAATGCTCCACTTTCTGTGGATTTTTATATGTTGATTTTGTATCCTGGAAATTTGCTGAATTCTTTTACTAGCTCTAACAGTTTTTTAAATCTTTAATCTCTACATGCAGCTTCCCGAATATTAACACAAGGATCTCTTGTGTGTAGCACCCCACTGGATTTTCAGGTTATGTGGTTAATGCTGCTGTCGTTTGTAGCCAGATCTATGTACTTCCCTGTACTGTAAGGATATCATTGTTTGCCTCACTTTTATTTTCAGTGTCATTGAGAACATGATGTGCTTCTTGCAAGAAAAGGTTATTTTGTGGTTTAGTTCTAAAGTCTCCTTTCCACCACAGGAGAAGCAAAGAATCGGAAGTATAACCCATCAAGTTTCCATCAGCTTAACTTATTTGGAGTCCCAACACCACATTCTAATGATGGAAAAAACATGGCAAAAAGTTTATATTGGCTTCATGACCTACAAATGTAAGTTTAAGTAGATTGTGTACAGGACTAAGCATCTTTGACATTTGGAAAGGAATGTTTTTGAGATTTTTTGAGAAGTAATATACTGACATAACTCAAACATAATATTATAAAAAATATACAATGAAATGTCTTCCACTTCTGATGTAGATTCCCTCCAATTCCTTCCATGGTAAACATGATATTATTTTGTGTTTGTAACTTTCTAAAATGAATTCAAGATTTTGCAAATAAATGTAAATACACGTTTATGTGTTTTAAATCTTTAGAATCAACTCTCTTTACGTTTCTTAAATAGGCTGTCTTTTATTTCTTGTGTTATTTTATTTTATTGCTTTTTTTTGAGATAGGGTCTCGCTTTGTAGTTCAGGCTGGCCCTGAGCTCAGCCTCAAACTCACATCACAGCAATCCTCCTGCCTCTGCCTCCCGAGTGCTGGGATTATAGGCGTGAGCCACCATGTCCGGCACTGTGGTATGTGGCACTGATTGTTGCTGGGCATGAGTATCCACACCCAGTATTGTATATGATTACTGGGGGATTGAACCCGGGCCCTTGCGCTTGCAAGACAGGCACTGGAACCACTGAGCTAAATCCCCAGCCCATTAGTTTAGTTTTTTTTTGAGGCAGGGTTTCACTATGTAGTTCAGGGTGGCCGTGAGCTCACTCTATAGCGCCAACTGGGTTTGAAGTCATGGAGATCATCTTGCCTCAACCTCTAGAGTGCTAGTATTACGGCTGTAAACACCACATCTGGGGACTTGTGTTATCTTTTTCTTGAGATAAGGTCTGGCTTTGTGATTCAGGCTGGTCCTAAACTCAGCCTTGAAGTCACAGCAATCCTCCTGCCTCTGCCTCCCGAGTGCTGGGTTTATAGGCGTGAGCCATCACACCCAGCACTGTGGTATATGGTACTGATTTCTTGTGGGCATGAGTCACCATGCCCAGCTTTGTTTTATGTAGTTACCGAGGATCAAATTTGGGACCTTGCCCTTGCAAGGCAGGTGAGTGATACCTTATGTGGAAAAAGGATCTTCATGTATATAATTAGGAATGTTGAGATGAAAGAGACCATCCTAAAATATTTGAGTGGATTATATTTGTATAGTATATTAACATACATTGAAATGTAAGTTTCCTTAGAGTGTCAGAGGGAAATTTGAAATAGAAGAAAAGAACAGGTGATGAAGAGAGGGACAGGAGTGAGGTTAATGTGGCCCTAAATAAGAACACCCACTAAGGCTAGTAGCCACCAGTTATGGGAAGAAGTAAGGAAAAGCTTTCTTCTAGAGTGTCTGGAGGAAATGAGGGCTTGCTGACACCTGGATTTTATACTTCTGGCCTCCAGAGCTAAGAGAAAATAATATATTTCTGTTGCTGTAGCAAGTTTTTTAACAGTTGGGCATAGCAGCCACAGGAAACTAGCATACTATGCCTGTATTCCTTCCCACTCTCTCTTCTTTCCTCACTTATTAAGTTCCCTACTCTTTTCCTTTCTTCTTTTTTGTAGTACTAGGGATGGAACCTTCACACTGAGCTATATCCCTAGCCCTTTTTGTATTTTGTTTTGATACAGGATTTCAGTTACTAAGTTGCACAAGCTTGACTCAAGTTTGTGATTCTCCTATCATAGCTTCCCAGAGTACTAGGATTACAAGCCTGTGCCACCATACCTGTTTTAGGTCTACACTTGAATGTGTCAATAGACAATGGAGAGTTATACTGCTTCTGACTTCAAGATTTTCATAGCCCCTGCTTTTCTCATCACTGATACAAAATATCTGACATCCTCAACCTGAAGGAGGACAGGTTTAATTTGGTATATGATTTCAGGGGTTTTAGTTCATGGTTGCTTTGCTCCAAGGCTGGAGCATTTTGGTGTCATGGCAGAGCAAAGCTGCTTAGCTCACGGAGACCAGGAAGCAGAGCAGCAGAAGTGCCAGAGAGGCAGGGGCCAGTTTATAGTCTCCAAGGCCAGGCCTCCATAACCCTTTCTCACCTCTAGAAGTATACTTTTAAAATCCCCTCAGTGGCTATACATGGTGTCACGCACCTATAATCCCAGCATTCAGGAAGTGACACAGCAGAATTGCCACAAATTTGAGGCCAGCCCGGGCTACATAATGAGTCCAAAGCCAGCCTGAACTACAGAGTGAGAAACTGTAACAAACCCCTTGTTGGCTCCCTCAACAAACAAACCCCACTGTGGCCCCCAAGCCAATCAAGTTGACACAATTAAGCTCACTCACCACTGTGGTCCTTTAGAATGTCCTAAATGTAAAGCCTTTGGGTCATGAACAAGGTAATATTTAGTTATAATAAAGTATTCTAGGGTTATATGAACAGGAACTATGCAGGACATGTGTCTCTCCAATTTGTCTCTACCCTCTTGGGAGCATTATTTATGGGACACTGTTTTACTTAGATCATACTTTTTATACTTTCAAACTTAATTGGAATATTACTGCTAAAGGAAATAAAGAAATTCTTAAATCCTTTGGGTTTTCAGATTTAAGAGAGTTCAGAACTTCATTCTTTAATGCAATTTCTGTTTATAGAGTTAAGCTGTTTGCATTTTAATTAATTAATTATTTTAATTAATTAATTATTTTGAGATAAGGTCTCACTTTATAGTTCAGCCTGGTCTTGAACTCATTATGTAGCCCAGGCTGGTCTCAGATACACATATTAATCCTCCTACCTCAGCCTCCTGAGTGCTAGGATTATAGGCATGTACTACTATGCTTAGTAACACATCTAATTTTATATGTATTATTAAATGTAAAATTTAAATACTCTCAAATTTTATGGGATGTATGGGATGTATTCTATTTATACCCATTAATTTTTTTTAGAGTTTATTTTATTTTATTATTATTATTTTGTGTGTGTGTGTGTGTGTGTGTGTGTGACACTGGGTATCGAACTCTGGCCCTTGTGCTTCCAAGGTAGGTGCGGGACCACTTCAGCTAAATCCCCAGCCCTCTAAATTGATTTTATTGGTACATTTTATATATACATTATTATCACATTAGGTGGTTGTACTAGTACATGATATATTTTGATTCACATTTTTTCCCATTCCCCTGCCCTTCTTATAACCTCCACCCCCTATATATATAGCCTTGTTTCCTTTTTTTAATTATCAGAGTTTTTCTTTGTCTTCTTTACTTTCTCCTACCATGCTTATACCCATTTAGTTTGAAGAATCAGTTTGAATCATTAGATGGTAGGCCTTTATATATGTACGTGTGTGTGTGTGTGTGTGTGTGTGTGTGAGAGAGAGAGAGAGAGAGAGAGAGAGAGAGAGAGAGAGAATGAATTTTCAAAGAGTGGTGTCTTAATTGGTCACTGAAGTGTAAGGCCATACCACCTGAACATGCCGGATCTCACTGGAACTGGTTACTGAATGCTGTGAGCTGTACAATGAATTGATCTTATTGATCTACTAACAATGTGTCTCCCCACAGATACACTATAGTATTTCCTGATTCTCCCAAGAGCATAATTCAGGCACTTTTACACTAAGAGTTGGATGTGGTGGCATATTCTTTTAATCCCAGGACTTGTGTGGCTGAGGCAGGAGGATTGCCACAAATTGAAGACCAGCGTCAACTATATAGCAAAATCCTGTTAGGAGGCGGGGAGGAAGGGAGAGAGAGAGAGAGAGACAGAGAGAGACAGAGAGACAGAGAGAGACAGAGAGAGAAAGGGAAAGAAGAAAAAAGAGTTATAGTCCTTACTTTTATCATCCTTGTATTCCTTTTTAGCTAATTTTTTTTTTTTTTTTTTAGATAAAGTCTTGCTGTGTCGTGCAGACTGGGCATGTACTTGTGATCTTCCTGCCTTAGCTTTCCAAGTGCTGGGATCTCAGGCATGGACTCTGCATCCAGTTCTGCAGCTAATATTTATTTTTTATTTAAAGTGTTTAAGACAAGGTCTCACTTTATAGTTCAGGCTGGCCTTGAACTCACTGTGTAGCTAAAGGTGACTTCAAACTCATGGCCATCCTCCTGCTTCAGCCACCTGAGTGCTGGGACTATAGGTGTGCTGTATCATGTACTGGACACCCACAAGGTAGAAGAGGAAAGGCTTACTTAGCTCACATTTTGTAGAAGTTTCAATCTATAGTTGGCTGGCTCCTCAGCAAGATAGCATGGCAGAGGAGAAATAGTCTAGGGCACAGTAGGCAGCAGGGCAGCAACAGCTGTGAGCCTTTCTCTTTTACCCATCCAGGTTACAAGCCTCCTACCCGCAGGCTGGGGCTTCTGTTTTCAGTAAATCCACTCAGCCACCCCCAGAACTATGTGAATTCCGATCAGGGGACTGATAATACTTTATAGCCTTAAACCCAATATCACCCTAGGTCCAACCAGCTCTGAAGAGTCCTACCTCTGAGTGTGTGAGGCTTTGAGGAGGACATCTAGAAATATAAACCATAACATATTTTTTCTTCTGTTTCTCCACAGAGTGTCACTCTACTCCAGAAATTTATTCGGCTCAATATTATAGAAAGTAGTGTTAAAAGCAAATGGAGATTAAAAACTTAATGCTCATTGTTTTTCTGTTTTAGCAAAACAATAGAATTTATTAATTTTGGTGTGATTAAATAGTAATGTAATTTGATAGTTTCAAAGGAAGTTTTATTCATTTACTCACGATGGTGGGAATAAAATATAGGAAATTGGCATGATTCTCCATACCCAGTATTGTATGTGGTTAACCAGGGATCGAAGCCGGGTCCTTGCACTTGCAAGACAGGCACCGGAACCACTGAGCTAACTCCCTGGCCCCGGCCTCAAACTATTTTTATATATACAACTTTCTGCATTTCTTAAGAGATGGACTCTCATCGTATTGTTCAGGTTAGTCCCTAAATCCTAAGTTCAAATAATCCTTTTGTTCCAGCTCTCTGAGCAACTAGGACCACAGGAGCATGATACTGTTCTAACTTTTGTTCCACGTTTTGAATTGTTACGTGGGTTGTCTTCTATTATTGGTTCCCGGTTGTGGATAAAAAAGGCAGGGGCACTTGCATGCATTTTAATTCCTTTTGCTCAGTTAATTCCAAAAGGATTGTAGGAGGCTTCACTAGCAGTCTGAAAGTGTTTTACCATACTTTGGCAGCTTCAGATACTTCTCTTTTTCATTAGATCAGAAGAGGTCTTTTGAATTTTAAAAAATTTATTACTATAGAATATTATAATTTCTCCCCATATTTGCTTACTAGATATAAGTTCTCTGTTTATGTCCTTTGGTCATTTATTTATTGGATGTGTAGTTTTCTTTTAGCAATTTTAAAAGTTATAATAACATTTACAGAGAATATCTTAAAGTTTGCCTGATTTATTATTTAACCAAAATTTGTTTTTATTATTTGCTTTTGTTTTGTTTTGTATTTGAGACAGGTCTTCCTTTTGTAATTCAGGCAGGCTTTGAACTCCTGGAAATCCTCCTTCCTTAGCTTGCTGAGTGCTTGGATTACAGGTGTGCGCCACCACCCTTTGCTTAAGATTTGTTTTTATTGTAGTTACTTTTTTATTTTATTTTTTTAGTTTTTGAAACAAGGTTTTGCTTTTGTTGTTCAGGCTGGCGCTGAACTAATTATGTAGCCTTGAACTCACAGCAAACCTCCTGCCTCTGACTTCCAAGTGCTGGATTTATAGGCGTGAGTCTCCATGCCCAGCATTGTGGTATGTGTTTACCAGGGATTGAATTCGGGACCTTCTGCTTGCCAGGGAGACGCTGGAACCACTGAGCTAAATCCCTGGTCCCTGTTTTTATTATGGTTATTAATGCTAGAAAAATGAACACAAAAAGCTTTCTTTTTAGCATAGAACTTCTTTTGAAATTGAATAGCAAGCCCAAGAGATACAGTGATATTCCTTACCTTATATACAGTTGGGAACCAAGAATTCATATAATAGAAACAACTGATAATTTTCTAATTTTTTTTTTTTTTAGGAAAAGAGGAGCTAAAATTGTATCTAAGAGAGCTGATGATTTCAAAGAGAAGTTTCAACATAAACTTGGAAGAGTTTTAGATCCGTAAGTTAATGACTTAACTCCATGTTGTTTAGACTCTTTGCATTGATCTTAAGAAAGTACTCAAGCACTAAATGTATTGTGTTTTATTAGATTCTATTAAATGTAAAAATTATTTTTTACTCTTTATTGAATAAATTTTTTTTTATACTCATAATATTTGTTACCAGGGATTGACCACTGAGCTAAATCTCTGATTCAGTGAATAATGTTAATCTTTATAGCATTTGGAGTTCTGGGAAACTGTTGCATTCTCCAAGGTAGAGAGGGATTTAGAAAAGAAGGGAGAATTTTGCATAAAATTTTATTTCTGAGATATCAGGAATTTAACTTACTGAATTTACATTTTTCTCTGTCTTCCAATGGTTAATAGTAATTTTGGGGCCAGGGATTTAGCTGAACTGGTACCATGCCTATCTTGGGAGCACAAGGCCTCAAGTTCGATCCTGGTACCACAAAAAGAAAGAAAGAAAAAAAAAAGAACCAATTTTGCTTTCTTTTTTGAAATCTGGTTTACTGAAAGGCAGTGAAAGTGTTCATCCATTATTAATAATGCAAGTGGATGATCCTTGAAAGAACTTTTGTTTGATCTTCCTGGACTGTGCTAGGAGAACACGTAGAAGAAGGACATATGGCAGATATTTCAAGTTCCAGGAGTGCCACATGGTGGGAATTTTGACTAAAGGATTTATTTATTTTCTTTGGTAGCATTGCAGAAACAATGAATGTTGCCCCAGGCCACACTTTTGGAGCTTGTCTCTCTCCTGAAGAATATGGTAAATATATAAATCTTTTCCTTCAAAAATAACTGAATGGAATATTGTCAAAATCCCCATAAAGTTAAAGTTACTTACCATCTCTTTCTTTCAAGGCTTTTCATTTTAACTAATCCTTAAAGTTTTTTTTTTTAGTTTTTTGGAGACAGGGCCTCGCTGTATAGTCCAGGCAGGTCTAGTGAGAGTACTGCGGAATCCAGGCTGCCCTTCAGTTTGTAGTGATCCTCTGCCTCAGCCTCCTGAGTTCTGGATAGGTATGTTCACCACACCTGTCATACTTGTTTTTTGAGACAGGGTTTTACCATGTACTTCAGGCTGGTCTCCAACTGTGGCAGTTTTCCTGCTCTACTTCTTGAGGCTTCTAATTTTAAAGCTTTAACACTAATGAAAAAAATTTAATTAAAAAAAGTCTTTTTACATATTACATTTGAAATAGGTACGGTTTAAAGCCCTTGAAATGGGTCTTTTTAAGTGCAGTTAATTCTTTAAATTTTTTCTTCACACTGAGATACAGTACAGTAATACCTTGGTTCATAGTTGCTTTTGTTTGCAAACAATTTTGTTCTCAAACATAAGTGTTTGACAAAATTTTGCTTCCATTCATGGAGTCCACATTGGGTGATGGATACAACAGTCTCCATCTTCCCAATCTAAACATGAACATGACTATCTTCTCTGAAGTCCTAAAACAAATTAAGTTTGTGAACTGAGGTACCATTGTACCTAACACCTGCAACTTACTGGAGGAGATGCTTATTTTAGCTCACAGTTTGTAGAAGTTTCAGTCCGTAGTTTGTTGGTTGTAAGGCATAATGGCATGGCACAGGGGCATGGTGGAGAAATGTTGCTGTAGGCCAGGTGTGGTGGTACATGCCTGTGATCCCACACTTGGCGGGCTGAGACCGGAGAACTGAGGCTAGGCTGAGCTACCCAGTGAGTTCAAGGTCAGCCTGAACCTGTATAGTGAAATCTCTAAAATCATAAAACAAAGATTTCCCCCCATCCTAAGGGTCTTTAAAAGAGTTTAATCAGCTCATGGGTAATTGACTCCTGATTTTATTATCAGCAAGCAATTTACAGGTGCTAGGATTACCTACTAAAAGAAGCCCTACTTCATCTAGTAAAAGTACACCTAAAATCCCAGCACTCAGGAGGCTGAGGCAAGAGGATGGTTTGAACTACAAAGTGAGACCCTTTCTCAAAAATCCAGACCAGGGGCTGGGGATTTAGCTCAGTGGTGCTGGCATCTGCTTTGCAAGCACAAGGTCCTGGGTTTGCTCCCCAGTGACCACATATAGCAGTACCTAGTGTGGTGACTCATGCTCACCAACAATCAGTACTACATACCATAGTGCTGGGTGTGGTGGCTCATGCCTGTAATCCCAGCACTTGGGAGGCAGAGACAGGAGGGTTGCTGTGAGTTTGAGGCTCACCTGGGCTACATAGTAAGTTCAGGTCTAGCCCAAACTACAAAGGGAGACTCTGTCTCAAAAAACAAACAAATAAAGAAATACCAAACAAAAACCAAACCAAACAAAGAACCTCAACCAAATTAAAGAGACCTTTACAGTGGGGCATGGTGGCATGCACCTGTAATTCTAGCAAATGAAGCTGAAGCAGGACTTCAAGGTTGAGAGCCTCTCATGGAGACGGGACAGAATCACCTGGAAAGGCTAATATTATGCCTTAAATAGAGTAGGTGTAAATATTATTTGCCTTGAACTGCATGCAGTATTGCCATTTAAATTAATCTGCCAAGTTTATCACAGCCAACTGCCAGAAAGAGCTTAACTCTTAAGAAAGCTGGAGAGTCTTTGGCAGAAGGTAGGCCAGGAGGAAATGGATGGAGGCAGAAAGTCTCCTCTGGTTATCCCCACAGCCAGCATATGTGAAACAGCATGATCTGCTTGGGCGGGGTGGCCAGGGTCACTTGTAGTCTGAGGAAGACAGTCTGAGAAGCAGGAATTTGGCAGGCAGACTGAAGGCCTGCTAGAAACTAGAAGAGTAAAGAATCCAAGTTTATTTTTTACAAGGGATTCCATAAATTTAGCCAACTCCAGGTACACTAATGGACCTCACTTAATTTGCATTTTTTGGGGGGGATACCGGCAGTCAAACTCAGGGCCTTGTGCTTGTCCACTGGCCCTGGCTCTCACTTAAAATCAGCCTCAGCTTTCAGATCCTCAGAGTTATAGACAGATGTGGCCCAAGAGGTACTGAAGTGAGGACTTCACTGACTTTGGAGAGGATGTCCTAGCTGAATGAGGATGTTGATGTCCCCACCAATTTCATGTTTCTAGATCTTTTTCCTTAAGAAGAGAAGTGATACACAATAGAGATACTTTAATCAATTACTTTATGTAGTTTTTATACACAAAAATTCATAACAGCATCAGAGTTAGAGTTGAGTTTTTCCATTCACAGAAACTTCTCTCTCTGTCTCTCTCAGAATGGAAAAAATATTGACAGACCTGAAATTCACATGAAAGACTTTTTCTCTCTTTCATAGGAGTTGGTGATCTCATCCATAATAGACTCCCAGGTGAATATCTTCGAGGGAAGGATAGACAGAGAGCCCTGATTGCTGCAGTTCGACATCACTTGAAGAAATTTAATTATCAAAACTTTGACACTTTGCTGGCGGCCTTCAGGCACTATGACAAGGCAAGTAGTAGGGCAGAAGTTATTGTTATTATTATTATTATTACATGGATTTTGTTCTCACAGAGCAGAGTTTTCGTGTATTCTTGGGCTGACAGATCCAGCAGGTTGGTGTGGATCAGGGGTCAGCAAACTATGACCTATAGGCTCTGTCTAGCTCATCACCTGTTTTTCCATGTCCCTTTTAAGTGTTACCTATGGCTGTTTTGTTCTACATAGGCACAGTTGAGTAATAGCAGCAGAACATTTGGCTGTTACTAAACATTTGCAGACCTGTGATGTAGATGAGTGGTTTTCAGATGTGGTTTCTCTACCCCTCTCAGCATACTTGGGAATTGGGTAGAAATGCATGCTCCAAGCCTGCCACAGATGGACTGAATTTGAAGTTTTGGAATAGAGGCCTGCAACTGGAGCACGCACTCCGGGAGTTTCAGATCTAGTAGGCTGAGAGCTGTGATTATGGATGGTGAAGTTGCAGCCTACTCCCACATTTGCTAGTCATGTGCTCTACCTGAGCTATCCTTCTGTGCAAAGCTTGATATCTGACACACAGTAATTGGAAGGAAATTCACACGGTACTGTATAATGAGAGAACCTGCTGTAATACATAGCAGTTTGGTTTTTAAAATTCTTACTTTTAAATGTAATTGTAGAAAATATGATCATCTTAATAGCAGTTGATTATCTGGATAGACCACCAGGCACAGTCCTTATGATAACATTAAACAAGGAGGAAATTACTGGGAATTATTTAATGCTGATATACCTTTTAAATAGTTAACTTTTAATATGCACAATGCAGTGCTCAGTGTCCTTAAGGAGCTTTTTATTGAGAGGGTAATAAGATGTGAGTCTAGTACAGCTGTAGGATAATTTTTGATTATTTGGAGCTGATATTGTTGGATGCCCAGATTTAATTTAATAGTGAAAAAACAAAGCAAATGATGATTTCTAAATGATTTGTGGCTTATAAAATTAATTCTATGTTTTGTTGAAGACCCATAATACATCAATCATCATTCCAGGTATTGAGTAGACCTTCCACTTAGGAAACTTGAAATCTAGAGGAGTTAAACATAAATTAAAGTAGCAGTGATGTGTTAGAGCTTGGGAGAGCATATTGTTAAAATTTTAAGAAGTTTGCAAGGTAGTTGACATCTCAGTAGTAGTTAGAAATTGACCCTAATGATAATACCTATCCTACGGGCAATAACAACTGCTGCAAATCCAGCATCTGTGCACTGTACCTCCCAAAGAGCAGTTAAATATACATGGTGCACTACTGGAGCAGAGTGAGGGCCAGACACTGTGAGAAACTCAGAATTATAACCAGGGCTTTTGGCTGTAGTATGCTATGTAATTCATGATGGATGTTCTTAGTAGTGCAAGTTAGCCGATTATTTTCTGTTTTAATTAATTGTCTAATTAAGCATATGTAGAACCCAGTAATTTGTGCTCACTTAAGGAATACATAAGTTGGCAATATGCAAATGCTGTTAACGTAAAACTAGAATAGTCTCCTAAAATAAGTTTTGCTGGTAGGCATAGGGTTCTCAGCTCAGTTCAGGAATTGTTTCCAGTGTGCATTTCTGGATGGCCTGCTTGAGGGCAGTCAGCTGTCCATACAACAGCTGATGGTACCTGCTTATTGATGACATTCACTCACTTTGTGGAATATTAGTATTCTCCAATCCTATGGAATGACCATAAAAGGGGATATGGGAAAGTAACCAGAGATGTTCTGTGTGGGAGGTGCAATAACTAGGGTCATTCTCTGCTGTTGCCAGTGGATTTTGCAGTAACACTGAGGAGAATGGTGCTCAGGCTATGGACAGAGGGCTAAAGGTAAGGCTGGTGGTGCCATGCTTGACTAGTGCGGTCAAAGCCCAACATTCAGAGCCCAGCACTACAGTAACAAACTGTGGACAGAGCTGCTTGGCAGTCAAACTTATGTTCTAACTGTATAGGAGAGCTGCCTACAGCTTTTCCTTCTTGATGCAATCTTCAGGGAGGAGGCTGGAAGACAAAATAATGTCTCTTCTCCCCTGCACATTCCAGGTCTGAGATTGTCTCTCCTCTGCAGCTGGACTGCTGCTCTCCGTTCCATCCCACAAAGACCATGTCTGATTCCACTAACAGTAATTTCACCATGCCCAAATCATTCCCAAACCTTTTGTCTGGAATGGAGGTTTTTCTTTAGAAAAGGTCCAGAGAACCATTTCATTCCTTGCTTTGGCCATTGTGGAAAGGTGGGCCATTGTGGGAGGTGAGCTCAATCAAGTGATCTAGGACCATATTAACCCAACAAGAAATTAAGTGACCAAAATGAAATTAAGTTCAGGTCCTTTACAATCCCCTTTGCCTCCTTTTTTTGTAGTATTGGGAGTTGAACTCAGGGCCCTCTCTTGCTGAGAGCACTTTTCCACTGGCTGTATTCTCAGCCCCTAGAATCCTTGTGCCTGGTTTGCTGCCAGGGGAGCAGACCCACCATGCCTGTCTGGGTTTGCTTTTGGAAACAAAAAGATGTATCATAATCTGGAATGGCTGTGGCAGAATCCTAAATTTTCAAAAGAGGTCTTTTATTTTTTATTATTCAGAAAGCAATTGAGAACAGCTACATTGAGGAGCCAAACTGCTTTTACTAATGTCTGTGGACTAGCAGCTGGTGAGAAAAGTAGACAGGTTTTGAGTGCTGTTCTAATGCTCAGTAATACCAGATGGCAATGGATGTTTAAGAGTAGAAAGCTTCATTTAACACCATAACCAATATTTCATTGTTGACTAACTTTTGAGCTATAAGGTATATCATTGTCAGACTAAAAATAGGCCAGAAAAGAAAGCAAGAGACTGAGATGATTTCATGGACCCTGTCTTTATTTTCTTGATTTTTTGTTTTTGTTTTTTAGGATAGGATCTCACTATGTAGTTCAGTCTGGCCCAGAACTTCCAACAGTCCTCTTGCCTCAGCTTCCCTAGTGCTAGAATCACAGGTGTGCACTACCATGCCTGTGGCAATTTCTATTCTTGTTGCTAAGAGATAATTCCCAACATCCAAATTTAAATGGGGAAAGTTTTATTTCAGCTCACAGTTGTAGAAGTTTGCTGTCGGCTGAATATAAGACAAGGATGGGGGGGCCGGATTTCAAAGAGGAGAAACAGTCCATGGCAGGCAAGCAGGAGACAGTAAAGCAGCAAGGAAGCAGCAGCCGCAGAAGCCTCTTCTTTTTATCACTTCTAGCCTTCCTGCCTTTTGGGTGTTAACTCACATCCAGGGTTGGCATTCCCCTTATCCATACCCAGAACTACATTAGACCAAGCAGTGGACTGATTTAGTAATCACACACTCTTAATCCCAGAATCACACAGTATAATCCCACCATCACATGTGCTAACTAGCTCCAGCCACCTCCCTGAGCTCCCATCCATGAGCACATGATGAGCACTTTTTTGTTTTGGACACAGGCCCTACTTTGGGGGAGGCACCTTGACATAAGCCATAACAGGTCCTACCTGTGTGACTCAGGTAATAGTTTTACCACAGCATTAATTCCATAACCCAAAAGAGCATCAGCATTGGTATAAGCACCCTTAGTAGTTCTGCAGTAGTTCAGGGAAGTCTGTCTAGAGCATGTGGCAGTGTCTCTGTGTGATGCCTACTCTCTCAGTACAAGATAAATTTAAGTTGACTTTTGGCTAGAGTTTGGTACAGAATTCGTCTTTCTTTTCCGGGGCTCTAATTAGCAGAATCTCTTGTAATGGAGTCTTTGAGTTCCAAGAAGTCACTAGGGTTGTGGGGCCCCAGAATACAGCAATTTTGTATATGCAGCCCTTCTGGATAAGGATAATCTCTGGCTGTGGGAGCTCTCACAACACAGCCATGTGGAACATCAGTACCCATTCAGTCCCTAAAGCCACAATGGTGATACTTTCTTGGCTTTTCTATTTATTTATTTAACGTATTTATTTCTGGTTTTGAGGATTGAACCTAGGGTCTTGTCCACATGAACAGTACTCCAGCCCCTTCATTAGTTTTCGTTCTTCACTCTGAACTCTACCCAAATTCCATCGCTATTGTGGTTGCGTACATCTCAATGAAACAAGACAACAGTGTTTTCAATCTACACAAAGCCTTGTATTAGGCAGCAAGGTCGTCATTGTAGATAGCATCTGTTTTGGATTTGTGAACCTCTTGGTTCAATAGCTGCCACTGAATTGCTTTTTTAGCTAGGGATATAAGATGTGTATTTGACTGACTTTGGCCTATAGTAGAGACTTTTATATGAGTGTTGACATTAACCCCATTTTTATCTGTGTGGTCAAGATAATAAGTTTTAAATTTATATTCTGTTTCAACATGTGGTTTAAGAAACTTGTCTGGGGCTGGAGGTCTAACGGCAGAATGGCTGTAGTGTTCATTGGGTCTGGCTCATTCCACAGGAAATCACCTCCATCAGCATTATAAATTCAGTCCTGGACGTTTAAAGCCTAAATACTATTCAACAAATCATTTATAGTTTCTCTTTGAGAATCTCTCTGAGGAAGTGCAAAGCTCCCTTAAAGCAGCCAGAATCCACTGCAACTAATAAACAATAAAATGAGAAACTGTTTTTTGGTATGGTGTTATAGCTTGTATCTAAATGTCCCGCCAATGCCTTTTACACCCATAAGTGGGGCTTTTTGGGAGGTGGTTGAATCATTGGTGCATGATACTGGGTTAAAGCTGTGATAATTGGATGTGTGTTGATTGGTTTAGCACAGTTCTTGGTATGGACAATGGAAATCTCACCTGGGGGTGGTACCAACCAACAGGCTTGTAGTCTCAAAACAAAAAGGGAAAAGGAAGCTAGCTCGCTGCTTGCTGTTCCTTCCTGCCATCCTGTGGACTGCTTCTCCTGTGCCACACTTCTCTGCCATGTTGGCCTGCTTGAAATCAGCTGGTTATGGACTGAAACCTCTACAGACTGAGGAGTGAAATGAACCTTTCCTCTTTTAACTTGTGCTAGGCATTTTTTCCCGGCAATATGAAAGTAATTTAAAACTGTGAAAAAAAAAAAAGTAACAAGACAGTGGAGGCTGAACTCAGACATGGAGCACATGCTGGACAAGTGACTTTACCACTGAGCTACACCTTCAGCCTTCAGCAGCCCTTGACCATCATCTCCAAATGGATTTGAGATGGGTTTGATAGCCATCCAGAAGGGCTGAGAGTTGAAATTCCTGAGCTGTTGCCGGTCTTCCTTAACAAACGTTGTATGCTCTATCCCCTCAAATCCCAAGTGAATCAGCTGAAATTCCTGCTCAGAGCCCTTATGGAATTTCCCTCCATTCATGCTCAGTGTAGGTACTTCTGATTCTTTTATGAGAAGAGATTTCCCATTTTCTCTCCCTGCCAAAAGGACTCTTACTGTTTTTATTTTTTCAGTACTGGAGATTGAAACAGGGTTGTTGCACTGAAGTACACCGCCAGCCCTTTTAAAAACTTTTGTTTTGAGCCAGTGTCTTGCTATGTTTGTGGTTAGCTCCTGAACCCGAATAACTGGGATTACGAGCGTGTACCAGTGCACTGGGCTAGAGTGAATTGTAGTGTTATTGTTACAATGGAGGCTTACTTGGTGTTTGGCACTTTCTTATTTTTTTATTTTTTTTTTTTTAGACACAGAGTCTTGGTCTATAGCTCAGGCTGGTATTGAGCTATTAGTGCATGCTAGCTTCCCCAGTGCAGGGATTATGGGCATGAATCACCATGCCCAGCTCAGTCTCCATGTCCTTAGGAGTGTTATCAAGTGCAAGCGGCTTTGAATCTATGTCACAATGAAGTGAAGACCATCTGTGGCCCAGCTAAAACAGAAAGTGCTAAAAACCTTTTTTCCTTTTTTTTGAGACAGGGTCTCACTTTGTGGTTCAGGCTGGCCCTGAGCTCAGCCTCCAACTCACATCACAGCAATCCACCTGCCTCTGCCTCCCGAGTGCTGGGATTACAGGCGTGAGCCACCATGCCCAGCACTGTGGTATATAGTACTGATTGCTGCTGGGTGTGAGTCTGCACTTCCATTATTGTATGTGGTTAACCAGGATTCAACCCAGTCCTTGTGCTTGCAAGACAGGTGCTAGAACCACTGAGCTAAATCCTGGGCCCCTAAAAACCTTTGTAAACATGGAAAACTGTAAAAGAAATATCAAAAGAACATAGAATAGTTCAAATTAAATGGGAGGCATATATCATGATTGTACTCATGCCCTCCTGATGTTAACAACAGCATCATTTAATGAAAATGATTAAATGAGAGTGGGGGTTGGGAGTGTGGTTCAGTGACTGAGATGTGCTTGGCAGGTGTGTGGCCCTGGGATCGAACCTCAGCACCATACATCGAAAAGGGAAAAAACAGAGGTCCCAAGCCACACCCTGTGCTGACCAGGTTGGAGGTTATTGTGTGTCTTTATCACGATGACTAATGAGGACCAGTCTTAGACTCCTCTCCTGTGAAAACAGACACATTCTTTGGGTTGGTGTGGTGAACTACTTCTTTTTACTTAAACTAAATAATGGACAGTGTCTCTTCTCACAGACATTGCTCATTATTTCATCTCTTCTTGCTTCGTGTCTAACAGAAGGGAGATGGGATGATAGACAAAGCAGAACTGCAGGAAACCTGTGCCCAGGCCAACTTGCATCTAGATGAGACACTCCTCAGCCACCTGTTTGACTACTGTGATGTGGATAATGATGGCTTGATTAACTACCTGGAATTTGCAAATTTCCTTAACTGGAAAGACAGTGTGCCTCTTAAAGAGTATGAAGAGAGGGTCATTATTAAAGGTATATCATTTTTTAATCTATCTATCTATCTATCTATCTATCTATCCATCTATCTGTCTTTGAGACAGAGTTTCACTGTGTAATTCAGGCTGGTTTTGAACTCACTATGTAGCCCAGTCTGATCTCGAACTCACAGCAATCCTCCTGCCTCAGTCTCCTGAGTGCTGGGATCCCAGGCCTAGGCCACATACCTGGTAAAGATATCTAATTTTTAAAGTTTGGTGAATTTTTAAATAGGCTTTCATATTTTCATTCCTTTAAGAGTTCAACTCTTACCAATTTAAATATTAAATAAAAATGAAGAAAGTATGCATACATACATGTTCATTCATATGCTTATGCGTAGAATATCTGTGGAAAGATAAGAAAGACACTGAAAATACTATTCACAAGGAGAGGGAATCAGCTGAGTAAGGGACAAGGTGGCAATGAGATGCATTTTTAATGTATATTTTATATCTTTTAAATCTGGAACCAGGTATTGTTAAAAAATGAAAGCATCCAGGTATAGTGGTGCTCTCCTATAATCTCACCCACTTGGGAGGCTGAAGCAGGACGATTCTAAGTTCCCAGCATTCTGGGATGGTGATACAGGAGGATCACAAATTCAAACCTATCCTGTGCAATTTAACAATTTAGTGAGACTTCATCTAAAAATTAAAAGGAAAAATAAATGGCTGGAGATACACCTCAGCACAAAGGTCCTAGGTTAAATCCCTACTATGACCAAAAAAATTTTTGTATGCAGCTGGGTACAGTGGCATATGACTATGATCCCAGCTTTTGGGAGGCTGAAGTAGAAAGACTGAGTTTTCAGCTGGGCTGGGCTATGTGAGTTAGAGGCCACACTGAACAATGTCAAAAAACAAAAAACAATAAAAATTACATAAAAATAAAACACCATAATTCAAGTGTTTTCATAGTAATCTGTATCATTATAATATAGATATAAGATGTATGAAAATGTGTATATTTCTTAAACATATCTAAAATAACAATGAACATACCATTTCTACTTTTCTAAAAAACATAGGTTTTGAAATAAAAAACAAAAAGAAGAAAATAAACTTTAGCTTTCATATTTCAGTGGAATGAACAGATTTTTTTTGGTTTCTTTAAACTCCATTTTCAGTTCCCTCATGCTTGTCTACTGTGATTTACTAAATCATTTCTTCAGTCTTTGAAATTTAGGTTGTTTCCAGATATTTAGAATGTAATATGGGTAATGTTATGATTATTATCTCTTGAAAAGCTTTCTATTTCTAATTATATCTCATTTCTTATGAATGTTATTATTGTCCCAGAAGTAACTTTCTCTTTTCATTTTGCTTTTCTAAATGATGGTACCAATTTGCAATTTTATCACCCTAGACTGTGAGAAGGTTTTGTTCTAATCTTGCTACCGTTGAGTGTTATTTCAAACCTTATTATAATTTAGTTGGTATATAACGATGTCTCATTTGCTTTAATTTTCATAACTTGATTATTAGAGAGGATTAACTTTTTGAAAAGGTTGTTTACATTTTTATTTCCCCTTGGAATATCCCGCCTCTAAAAAGCAAAGACCTACTGTCTCTCTTTGCTTTCCTGGGTCATCCCTCTCTGCAAGGCCTTGGTCTTTATTCCTGGTATAAGGTCTTAATGTTGTCTGGAATGGCCTTTCTTGTCCATTCATACAGCTGCAGAATTTTCTCTGCCTGATAAGCTTCTTATAGGAAACAACTCTACCTCAACTCTTTCAGAAATGAGGGAAGACCAGTTTCCCTCTTCATAGAACAACTAGTGGGGGAACACAAAAGCCTGTTGACAAAGGAGACAGTTCTTTAAATTGTTCTAAGTTTTTGGATCCCAAGTTCAGCTGTTTTCACTCGAGTTCTTAAGGCTTTTATCTTCTAAGATACTAGGGTGGGAACTGCATGTTAGTGGCCAGTAGGTTCAGAATGGGTGCAGAAATGTTTTCCATTGTATGCTCTTATCAAATTCTGTCTTATAGGCCTTTGGGAGGAAAGGGGATGAGTTTTGTAAAACAGTGGTTTTCAGTTTCCTGAGGAAATGTTTTTCAAACTTTGTCTGGATTTCTACTTTTTGTTGCAGAGGTTGGGGAAGTGTTAGAGAATCTGGAATCTGAATACTTTCATGGCAAAAATTGTACACATTTCAGAGACATCCTTTTTCCTCTCTCCCTCTCTCTCTCTCTCTTTTTCTGGCTTTTTTGAGACAAGGTCTTGCTATTGAAGTTCAGGCTGGTCCTAGATAAATCCAGGCTGGCCTTGAACTCCTGATGATCTTCCTTTCTCAGCCTCCCAAATGTCAAGATTACAGAGTGTGCCAGTATACCTAGTGGAAGCTTGTATTTCAGATTTGCTACATTCCCCACCTTTCTTTGATACTGGCACACCGCTTACCTCACAACCTTGTTCGGATTTTCCAGAATTTTTATGTTCTTTTGGACATTGAACACCATGCTGACCTCTAATGGTTTTTGTGGAGCGGCTACGTCTTTAGAAAGAATGCTAACAATCTAATGCTGAACCTTAAGCTACTAGAAAAAGAGGAGCAAGGCAAACTGAGAGCTCATACTAGGGAGGATGCCTTAGGAATTTTTACTCTTGAATTTGAGAATTGCTCCTTAGAGCAAATTTGCAAAGAAAAACAATGTTTTTAGGAGTTTGGTGCTAGGAGTTGAACCCAGCTCTGTGCATGCTAAGCAGCCTCTTTTCACTTAGCCACACCTTAGCTCTGGGTTTTCTTCATATGAAGGTTGTTAGGGGTTAGTTACTGGTAATTGAGTCCCTCTCTCACAGTGAGCTCTCATAACCCCACTTGATGTCAAAATACATGTCCCCAGCACCTGGGCAAGGGTGTGTAATTTTCAGTTCTGAGTTTGTTTTCTTCTGTCTTTCCTTGTGACATAGTCTAGGGAATAATTCTGTCATTCAAGTTATGAGAATAAGCTCTACTTAAAAAAATAAAGAGTGAGGAAAAGAATGTGTTCCATGTTTACTTTTGGTTTCTTCTAATTGAAAGGTTTTTTCAAAATTAATTTTATTGGTACATTTTATATGCATGCTATGATCATAATCAACACTGAGAATTTGTACCAGTATATCACATGACTTGATTCTCATTTTTTTCCCATTCCATTACCCCTCAAGTCCTCTACCCCATATACATAACTTTTGTTTCCTTTTTTGTCATGAAGTTTTTTCTTTCTTTTTACTTACACCTACCCCCCTTTTCTTTTTGAATATTTTCTTACTATTTCGTACTATCTACCATACATTTTAGAAGTCATTTATACCTTCAGTTCCTCATACCAGAGAAAGGACATAATATTTACATATCTGTGTCCTATTTATTTCACTTATGAAATTTATGACCTCAAGGTATATCCATTTGAGTATAAAAGACTCAAATTTATCATTCTTTAGGGCAGAGTAATATTCCATTTTTATAAAAAAAACCACAGCTTCTTTATCAAGTCTCGGATTGATTTGAAAGGTTTATGCTAGGATAAAGTAAGTGGAATGGCAAAAGGAAGCTCAGATTATCTGTTACATGACCTCAGCCTAAATGGGCAGTACAGTTAGTGTCAGTGGTGGCTTTGTCTCTGTTCAGTTCCCTTGGAAGAGGCCACATTGCAGCACATCTGTTGCAGGGCAGCTAGTGCCAGTTAATAAAGTCTTTCTCCTGTGCTTTGTTTCTTAAGGTAGAAAACCAGATTGCACATACCCTGCTGAGGCAGATGTGGAAGAGTCTGAGCCAACTCTTCTGGTAAAGCCTAAAGACATTGTCTTAAAAGATCCAGGGAGCTCAGTGAAGACTCTGCGGACTCTTCAAAGACCAGGTGATAAAGTGTCTGACTGCTATCAGACAAGCTCTTCTGAGATCAGTGCAGTTGTAGGAGCGGTTCCTTCTATCTGTAAGTATCTCACTTTATCAAGTTTTATTTTTATTTTATTTTTTTTGAGACAAGGTCTTGACATGTAGTTCAGGCTGGCCTTGAACTCATGATATAGCCTTAGCTGGAATCAAATTTGTGATGATCCTGCCTTAATATCCTACATGCTGGAGTTCAAGATGTGATATCCCTATGCTGGCTCTGGGGTGGGACTTTGATGCATGAATTTTGAGATAGTGCAGTTCAACCTGTAACACCTCATATTTGTCTCTCAGGCCAATCAAATTGACAGTCAGGATTAAGCATCACACACCCACATCTCAAAAATGAGCATCAGTATTATTAACTTGAGAGACCATGGATGCTCAAGTTCATTTCCTTGGACTAAAGAGATGATGAAAGATTTACATGTTTTTGTCAACTGGATTTTATAGACATGTTACACATTCTAGTGTGATGAAATCATGCTATTCCATTTAAAATAATGCTAAGGATGAATAATTTGAATAATCTGTGCATTATAAAAATTTCTAATACATTAAAACAGGAATGAATGAAATTAATTTTGATAGTGTATATATTCAAAACATCATTTCAGCAATTCATCATTAAATATTTTCATCTTTTTTTTTTTTGAGTTAGGGATTCACTGGGCTGTTTAGGCTGGCCTTGACCTCACTATGTAGCCCAGACTGGCCTCAAACTCAAGGCAGTCCTCCTGCTCAGCCTTCTGAGTGTTAGGATTACAGGTGTGCACTACCATGCTTGTGTTTGCATTCTCCCTTTTGTACCAGGAGTGAATTTTTCTCTTAACACGTATTGTAATTGAGACTAGTCACATTTTGAGTGGTCAGTAGCCACATGTGGCTGGCGGCTATTGTGTAAACAGCTTGGTCTTAGAATGTGTGTCTTCTCTCGTAACCAAGGTTACCCCATTTGTGGTGTCCCAACTATCCGATCTGACATTCCTGCCCCTCGAATTCGTCGCATCAGTGATAGAACTAACTACGGTGAAGAAGGCAATGCTTATTCTTTACTACATCCTACCATCTTTGCCCAGAAAGGAGTGTATGAAAGAGACTTCTTCAAGACCAGATCAAAAGAAGAGGTATAGCAACAAAGATGGAAATTTTTACTTGTCAGTTACCATTTTAGACTTCTAATAATTACAGCATTTATATTATAAAAATCTACAGGGTCCTTCAAAATAGAAATGACAATGTTCAGTTTGGTTGTGACATTCTAGTAGAGTTCATTTTTTAAAACAGTTGTTGAATATTTTATTCTAAGAAGGATCTATCTCCCTAGTTCCTATTATCTGTTATTTTGCTGAAGAAAACAGGGAACAAGAGAAAGAAGGAGGAAAGGCATAAGGGTACCACACACCACAATGCTAGGCATGGTGGCTTATGTATGTAATCCCAACACTGGAGGCAGAGGCAGGAGGACTGCCATGAGTTCAAGGCTAGCATGGGCTACATAGTGAGTCCAGAGCCAGTCTGAACTACAAAGTGAGACCTTGTCTCAAAAAAACTAAAGAAAAAAAAAAAAAGAATATTGTCTCAAGGTCTGTCCGTTTAGCTATAACTGTCTCAAGTTTATTGTTTTTATGGCAGAGTTGTGCTCCATTTTATTCAGAAAATCCACATCTTTATCCATCTGTTGGTTGATGGAAATTCGGGCTGTTTCCAAGATTTAGCTGTTATAAACTATACTGCCATAAATATAGGTATGCTCACACACATCACTGTGGTATGGTGCTTTTAATTATTTCAGGGAGGTACCAAGAGGGGAAATAGCTGAGTTAAATGAAATCTCTAGCTTTAGTTCTTTGAGTAATCACCACATAGATTTCCATAGTGATTGAACCAGTTCATGCTCCTGCCACCAGTGGAGACAGATTCATTTTTTCCCCACAGCCCCAGCATTTGTTATTGGTTGATTTCTTTTTTTTTTTTGAGACAGGGTCTTGCTTTGTGGTTCAGGCTGGACCTGAGCTCAGCCTCAAATTCACATCACAGCAATCCTCCTACCTCCGCCTCCCTTGTGCTGCAATTATAGGCGTGAGCCACCATGCCTAGCACTGTGGTATGTGGTACTGATTGCTGCTGGGCATGAGTTTCCACACCCAGTATTGTATGTGGTAACAGGGGATCGAACTCCGGGCCCTTGCACTTGCAAGACGGGTGCTGGAACCACTGAGCTAAATCCCTGGCCCTATTGGTCGATTTCTTGATGATAGTCATTCTTTCTGGAGTGAGTTGGAATCTTAGTCTTATTTTAATTTGCATCTCTCAAATGACCAGTGAGTTGAACATTTTTTTCATAAATTTATTTGGTATTTGTACTTTTTCACCTGAGAGAAGTGTCTGTTCATTTCAGATGCTCATTTTTGGATTGGGTCTTTAAATTTGAGGGGTCTAATTTTTTTTTAGTTTTTTTAATATGTTTGAGACATTAGTCTTTTGAGGAAGAGTTGGCAAAGTTTTTTGCCCATACTATGAGTTTTCTCTGTGTTGATGGTAAGATAAGATTCCAGTTGTTGATTCTTTGTGATAGTTCCTGTGTGACTAAGGTTTTGTTCATAAAGTCGTTCCCTACACTAGTGTCCTCAAGAATTCCCTCCCTGTTCAATCTTCCAGCAGATTTAGTGTTTCTGTTTTAATACTTAGATCTTTGATCCATTTTGATTTTAGTTTAGTGCATGATGAGAGATCTGGGTCTAGTTTCAATCTTTGGCATATGGAAAGCCATTATTTAAGGACCATTTATTAAAGAGGCTATATTTCTTCCAGTGCAAGTGTTTGCTTCCTTTGTCAAAGATAAAGTGTGAGTGTGTTTAGAGTTTGTGGTTGATTAACTTGGAACATACAGTTGAACTGAATCATTGTGGTTTGGCCATGGAAAATTCACCTGAGGATTGTTGCCAATAGCGTAAAAAGAGAACTGGAGGGGAAAATGGTTGGGTGTTGATTTTCTTAGAGAAGTTTGGTGCGGGATGTCGATGGTTTTCCTCATGCAAACTTGGCTGTCCTCTCATTGTAGGGGAGCAAAGGTCATGGCTATCACTAAGAATGGCTGCAAGAATGCTTTGATTTCTGTAATGAGCTCCAGTGTAGATCCTTCAGCCTGGTAGGACAAATCCTTCATCCTGCTGGTATAGGCTTTCTAGATTCCACCATGGTCTTTGGTACTTCTTGGTGTAGATCTGCAATGTGGACAAGCATGAGATATTGCTGTGGGCTCTAGGCCTCTGTCTGGACTTGTTGTAGACATTGCCTTGGACTTTTGGCCTTCAGATGTACTGATGTATGACTTTTCTGTGGGGTCCAGGCCTTTGGCTGGATTCTTTGGGTCTCTAATGTGCAACTAGATCTCTTGTTTTCCTCTGCATTTGACTTCTTTTTTTTGAGACAGGGTCTCGCTTTGTAGTTCAGGCTGGCCCTGAGTTCAGCCTCAAACTCACATCACAGCAACCTCCTGCCTCTGCCTCCTGAGTGCTGAGATTACCGGTGTGAGCCACCACGCAGGGCACTATGGTATGTGGTACTGATTGCTGCTGGGGTGAGTCTCCACACCCAATATTGTTATGTGGCTGACCCGGGATCAAACCGGGCCTTTGCGCTTGCAAGACAGGTGCTGGAATCACTGAGCTAAATCCCAGCCTTTTTTTTTTTTTTTTTACTTTATGTGAATATTGTAAAATAATCCTAAAAATTATGGGTCCTGTATTAAATCTATCCCCTTGCAAACACTGCCCACAACAGGGCTGTTTCTGCATCTTATCTGTTCCATTGATTTTTGAGACTGTTTTTGAGTACCGTGTTGTTTTAATCACAATAGCTTCGTAGTCAGTTTTGTAGTCTTTCAATTCATAGAAGATGATATCCTCCCTGCCTTGCCTTTGTTGCCTAGAATTGCATTTGCTAGTCTGGATCCCTTCTGTTTTCAAATGAATTTTAAAATTGTTTAATTCTGTGAGGTATGCTCTTGATATTTTGATCAAGACTACATTAAACCTGAATAAGAATTTTGGAGATATGATCATTTTCACACTAATTGGTTCATTCTACCCAAGAGCAAAGGATGACTCCATTTTCTAATATTATCTTTGATTTTCTTTTTCAGAATACTGTAGTTTTAAATGTAGAGAGGTCTTTTACTTCCTACATTAGATTGGTTGCTAGTTTTTTTTTTTAATGCTATTATGAAAGATATTGTTTACCTAATTTCTCTTGGTGAGTTTGTTATGTACAGAAATGCTATTGAGTTTTAAATGTTGACTTTGTATCCAGCTATGCCACTGAATTTGATTATAAAATCTGTTACTCTTATGGTGGAGTTTTGGGGTTTTCTATGTGGAGTATCATGTCATCAGCAAATAATTTAATTTGTGGTTTCTTTTGCCATTGATTTCCAATTTCATTGCACTATGGTCTGATAATATGCATGGAATAATTTCAATTGCTTTGCATTTACTGAACATCTTCTGTAAGCTAATATGTGGTCTATTTTGAAGAACATCTCATGTGCAGTTGAGAAGAATGTGTGCTCTGATATTGCATGGGACACTGTAAACATCTACTATATCCATTTGATTAAAAGTTTGGTTTAGTTCTGATATTTCTTTGTTGTTATTGTCTTTCATTACGGTCACCATCTCTGTAGTTGTCTGAGAAATTATTTTTTTTTGGATTTTTTTCTAGAGCTTCCCTCATCTGCTTTGTTATTTATGCTTTTACCACATTAGATGGTGTGAGACTTTTGAATTATTCCACCTCCTTGCTCTTTGGATTTGGCTTTGATAAGCTAGAAATCTGGGGTTTCATCTTGCTTCTGTGTCTCATTTTCTATTTTTTTAAACTTGTGGATTATTGCTTATAAATTGCTTGAGGCAGGTAGCTTTATTCTGGTGTTGAAGATGCTTAGAAAATGATTACTTTTCACAGATATCTTCCAGGTATAGCTGTCTTTTGGATTTTGAGTCTGTTGCAAGATTGTACCTCTTCAATTTATTGAGGATGAAAAGTTGGTTCCTATTTGGCCCAGTCCCTGGTTCTTTGGTAATGGCCTATAATATTGTTTATGATGGTTAGGCAATCTGTCTGGGCATACCAGGAAGAACAACTGACTAGAAGAATTATATCAGAACAGAACATAGCAGAAAACTAAAAATAGTGTTCATACTCACATATAATAACAAGAATAAACAATCAAGAAAAAAGAAAAAAACAAGAAGAAAAGAAAAATGTCCATTTCAAGATATGTCTGTATTGTCCCTGGTAGACAGAGTGGGCAGAGAAGCCCAGATCCATCTTCATTAATCACAGCAAGCCAGCCATAGATTTTTGCCACAGTAGTGGATAATCCTAGAAAGCCTATACCCTTAGTTCCAGTAAAATTGCAGGTGGTTTCTGGCTGTGAGGCTCAAACTCAATTTATGCAGCTTGCAGCAGTTCACATGCTTCATGCTGGCTTGTACTTGGATCCTTAACCTCCTCCTTACTTGAACTTGGCTCTGTGTTACCCTGACACTGGGACTCACTAGATGGAGCCAGCCACAGCTGCTCTGCATTCTAAGCTCAACTGGCCCGTCTCCAAGATGGCAACTGTACAATTGGCCTCTCCCAGGAGGTGGCTGACCTCAAATAGCTCACCAGCCATTGCAGTTCACTGCATCTGCTACTCTGATGTGTTTTTCTGTGGAGGCCTCTGGGGCAGCCGGTAGGCACTTTGTGTGTCGTCTTTGAGTCATCCTCACACGCAGTGAGTGAGTCGGAGCTCAGGAGAAAGCATCGCTTGCCATCTTCTCTTTGCTCTCCTCCAGGACTTTAATTCTTATTTCAGATCCTAGGTGAGTCCTGAGGACCCATTTTCCTTCTCCTTCTTTTCTTCATATTGCTATACTACAACATCTGGACATCAAATCTAAGAGAGTCTGTTTACCACTCCACCATCTTCCTGGAAGTTTCAAATTTAGTTTCTTCTTAAATTTTATGTTCACATTTTTTATTCCCTTTTCTCATTCATTCTTGTCTTTTTTCTTTCTTTCTTTTTTTTAACTCTTCTGGAGATTTACTTTAGGTCCTTCACATTGAGTCATATGTTTTATCTTCCCTCCACCTTTTAAAATTTGAGACAGGGTCTTTTTTTTTCTTTCTTTCTTTTTTTCTTCAACTATGTTTGTCTGCCCTCTTTGGTGGTACTGGGGACTGAACTCAGGATCTTGCACTTGTGAGGCAGGTGTGGTGCCACTGAGCTAAATCCTGGAGGTTAAGGAGCCAAGTACAAGCCAGAATGAAGCATGTGAACTACTGCAAGCTGCACAAATTGAGTATGAGCCTCACAGCCAGAAACCACCTATAACTTCAGTGGAATTAAAGGTACAGGCTTTCTGGGATTATTCACTACTGTGGCAAAATCTATGGCTGCCTTGCTGTGATTAATCAAGATGGATCTGGGCTCTGTCTGCCCACTCTGTCTACCAGATAAATCTAGGGTATTGCTAAGTCATCAAGGTGCCTGATGGGCTTGAATTTGCCGTCCTCCCAACTCAGCCTCCTAAGGTGCTGGAATTACAGATATGTACCACCTTGTCCAGCTATTTTTAATAGTCATCACTGCAAAGAAGTTACCAGTAATCAAAGTGCTGGTTTTCAGTGTGCTGAGCTTTTAGTGTACGCAGTTGATTATGTGCACAGTATCTCTTTGGTTCTTGTGCAACTGTGACTGTAATTAAAGTTCACAGTGGGCTAGTTAGATATCTTTTATAAATATACGTGTTTTAGGCTGGTTGTGATGGTGCACACCTGTAGTCCCAACACTGTAGTTGGTTGAGGTAGTAGGATCTCAAGTTTGAGCCCAAACTAGGTAACTTAGTGACTTAGCAAGAACTTGTTTGAAAATAAAAATAAAAAAGGGCTAAGTATGTAGCTCTGTGTGAAGGCCCTGGGTCATATTCTCCCTCTCTTTCTCTCCTCAGTCCTCTCCATTTAAATATATATTTATGTAATATAGCAAATATATATTTTGTTTATGTTAAATATATAATATATATTTAAATTTAAAGTAAAGAAAATAAGCATCCAAGGGGCTTACTTATAATGGCAATACCTCAGATCAAAGTCAAATCCAGAAAATCGTCTATCTTGTTTTATTGTTTTTACTTGAATTTTGCTGCTTCTCCTTAAAAGAATTGGAAACATTTAGAATTGGAAGTAATTGTATATATTGTTTAGTACAGCTAGATATCTTTTTTTTTTTTTTTTTTGAGACAGGGTCTGTCTTTGGGGTTCAGGCTGGCCTTGAGCTCAGCCTCAAACTCACATCACAGCAATCCTCCTGCCTCTGCCTACCGAGTGCTGGGATTACAGGCGTGAGCCACCACGCCCGGCACTGTGGCATGTGGTCCTGATTGCTGCTGGGTGTGAGTCTCCACACCCAGCATAGTATGTGGTAACTGGGGATCCAACCCTGGTCCTTGCACTTGCAAGACAGGCGCTGGAACCACTGAGCTAAATCCCTGGCCCCAGCTGGATATCTTATGTTTATAATAAAAGTGATTCCTGAGATGAAAATACAGTGATATTTTCTCATTTTATATATACAGGCTCATATAAATACCAACATTTACACACACACACGTGGCATAAATATCCTTAGATGTTATAAAGAGATTTTAAAATATATTTTTAAAATATGCATATTTTAATCTATACTTAACTACTTATTTTCTAGATTGCAGAGATACTATGTAACATTGGTGTCAAACTTACTGAGGAAGAATTTGAAAATGTGTGGAATCTTGCATCGAAAAAACATTACAGAGGAGAAGTTTGTGTTGAGAACATCAGAAATGTTTTAGATGAGCTACAGCATGCAGACTGGATCAAGTGTAAGAAATCTATGTGATATTTTTGGAATTCATGGATTTAAATAAAAGATTTGTTAAATTTGTGTACAACTAAAGTGTTTACCCATTCTGATTTGAGATATATTAAAGTTCAACAATCACTCTGATTGGACTCATACACCTATTACAACTGTGTGTTCCTAATAAATTAGATCTTGGTTTTCAATATTTAAAAACTTATTTTCGATAAACCACCCAAGAACTTGAGAAATGATTAAAGAGTTATTCCTCAGTCTTATCAAAGGCAGAATTCAGAGTGATATCAGAAGTTAGGTAGTGCTTAGTAGGGTGAAGAATTCCATTCGTTTCTGTTGTCTAAAGTTTAGTCTGGGCTTTTGATTTCAAGTTCGTAAAATTTTACTTTCACCATTTTATATTAGGCTTTATTATGTAAACACTTAAGCCTAGTAGTGTTTTGGCTTTATTAACGTTTATTAGGATCTGAGGAAAACTAACTCAGTCACAAGGATCAGACTCAAAACTAGACTTCCAACAATTACATAATGACTATGAATTCTTAACATTTTTCTATGGCTAGGAAATATGCTGTCCTTGATGTATCTAGACAAAATACAGCAGATCTATCATTACATGTAAATTTAGAGAGTTATTAGAAAAAATTATGCTCAACCAGTTTTTCCCTCATGCTTTGTCTCTTTGATGTAAAAACGTGATGCTGAACCCAGGAGGGGGAGCAGTCCTATTACTGTAATACCAGGGGAGAGTATTTTCTCTATCAAACAGGTGCCAGTGTGGGTTGAATCCTCAACTGAAGTTTTTTTCTACACTTTATCTCAATTCCTGCACCTTCACTTTTCTATACTTGGCCTATTAGAAGTTTTTTTTTTCTTTTTTATTATCTTAATTTTTCAAAATACTGAGTTTCATTGTGTATATTTTTATCATGCTCATCTCCCCTATTATTCTCCTCTTAAACCTCACTTTATATTCTCTTCCTCTTATCTAATAATAGTCTTCTTCTGCCTTCATGTCACTTTTTGTAGATGCCATATATTAAGGAAAATGTGATATTTGTCTTTTGTATCTGGCTTATTTTTCTCAATAGAACAAACTCCAGATTTATCCATTTTTTTTCACAAATGACAAAATTTCATTCTTTAAGGATGGATAACGTTTGTGTGTATACACCACATTTTCTTTATCCATTCATCTGTTGATAGGCTGATTTCATATCTTGGCTATAGTAATTTGTACTACAATAAACATGGATATGCAGATATTTCTGCAGTACTCAGATTTTAATTTCTTCAGGTGTATATAAAGCAGTTATGTAGTTGAATTGAAAGATAGATTTATTTTTAGTTTTTGAGGAATCTCCATACCAATTTCCATAGTGGCTGTGCCAATTTACATTCCTACTAGCAGTATAGAGAGGTTTCTTTTTACTCACATCCTTGCCAGCAATTATTGTTTTTTGTATTCTTGATAAGAGCCATTCTTACTGGAGTGAGATGGAATGTCGGTGTAGTTCTGCTCTGTATTTCCCTTGTGACTAAAGGTGTGGAACATTTTTTTTTTTCACATACAAGCACTAATCATCTGTACTTTTTTTTTTTTTTTTTTTGAGAAAGAGCCTCATTTTGTAGTTTTTGCTGACCCTGAGCTCACTATGTAGCTCAGGCAAGCCTTGAACTCACAGCAGTCCTCTTGCCTCTGCCTCCCGATTGCTGACATTATAGGTATGAGCCACTGGGCTCAGCATTGTTGTATGTGGTTACCGGGGATCGAACTTGGGACCTTTCACTTGCAACGCAAATGCCAGAACCACTGAGCTAAATGCCCAGCTACTTTAAAAAAAAAGAGTTCAGTTCATTGCTCATTTATTGATAAGGCTATTAATTTTTGATGTTAAGGTTTTTATTTTTTTTTTTTAGACGGTGTCTTTTTAGGTAGTTTAGGCTGCCTTTGAACTTACTATATAGCTCAGGTTGGGCTTGATCTTTTTGAGATCCTCCTGCCTCAGCCTCTTATGTGCTGAAATTACAAGTGTGTACCACCACAGCCTCTTTGAGTTCTTTATATATCCTGTATATTAATCTTCTTTTGGAAGTGTACTTCACACAGTTTTCTCCTATTCTATAGGCTGTCTCTTTACTCTCTTGTTTTCCCTTGATGTGCAGAAACTTTAATTTGATATAGTCTCATCTGTTGATTTTTTAGTACTACTTTCTTGGCTATTTAAGTCTTCTTGTGGAACTCTTTTCTTGTGCCTATGGCTTCAAGTATTTTCTGTGTATTTTCTTTCAGCATTTTCAAAATTTTAGGTTTCATGCCCAGGTCCTTGATCCATTTTGACTTGATTTCTGTTCAGGGTATGAGGGAGGGATCTAGTTTTAATCTTCTTCAGGTGAATAGCTAGTATTACCAGTACCGTTTGTAGAAGCTATCATTTTTCCAGTGAACATTTTGGGTCCTTTGTTCAGAATCAGGTGGCTGTGGTTGGATGGATTTGTTTCTGTGTCCTTTGTTCTCTTCCATTGATCAATGCACCTATCTTTGCGCCATGCTGATTTTGTTACTATGGCTTTGTAGTACAATTTGAAGTGAGGCATTGTGGTGTTCCCAGGTGTGCTCTTTTTGTTTAGCATTGCATTGGCTATTCTGAGTCTTCTGTATTTTCTATGACTTTCAGGTTTTTTTTTTTTTCCTGGAATAATGCCATTGATATTTTGAGGAGATTGCATTGACTCTGTAGGCTACTTTTGGTAGTATGCCTATCCTAACAATGTCTGATCCATGAAAATGGGAAAATTTTTCATCTTCTAATGTTTTCAATATCTTTAACCATTGAAGTCTTTATCACTAACATAACTCAATTCCTCAGTTGATCAGTACTGTTTGTTCTACTAGTATTTTTCTGGTATATTTTGAGTATTTGGTTGTTTATTAGTATGAAAAAATATTCTTTGACTCACTTAGGTATTTTGGTTATACCATAGTATAAATTTACTTGGGAAAAAAAAAAGCTGCGGAAGTAGCTCAGTAGTGGATCAATTGCATAGCATACATAAGGCCCTGAGTTTGAGCCTCAACATAATAATAAATAAATAAGAGATCTATGGGGCCGGGGATTTAGCTCAGTAGTTCTGGCACCTGCCTTGCAAGTGCAAGAGCCCCAGGTTCAATCCCTGGTAACCACATACAATACTGGGCGTGGAGATTCACGCCCACCAGCAATCAGAACCACATATCACAGTGCCAGCTGGATATTCAGCTGAGCTCACTGTGGCACAGTGAGCTCACTGTGGCACAGTGTGGTGGCTCACACCTGTAATCCTAGCATTCGGGAGGCAGAGGCAGGAGGATTGCTTTGAGTTCAAGACTGAGCTCAGAGCCAGCCTGAACTACAAAAAGCAAGGTCCTGTCTCCAAAAAAAAGGGATCTATGGTTTAAAATTGACTTTATTCAGTCTCCATAAAAAGTAAACTTATAGTAAATTTATTACATAGATCATTCACTCACTTTCAAAGTGCTGAGGATAGAACTCAGGTCTTGTGAATGGTAGGTAAATGCTTTACTTCTGAGCTACATCCCAGACTTTTTCTTTTATTCTGAAACAAGGTCTCACTGTGTAGCCCAGGCTGGCTTTGAAGTCACTACCATCTTGCCTCTGAAGTGCTAGGATTATAGATATGCACCACACACCCAGAAGGTAAGTAAATTTGAATTGTAATTTCTGTCATAGATTGTCAAAGATGTGGTCATATACCAATAGTACCGAGATTCACGTTTATGTAATAGACAGAAAACTGGACCAGAAAAAAAAATCTTGGCTTTTTAACATTTCTTCCTGTTTCATTAAAACTTTGTTTATTCTTTAAAATTTAATTATATAAAAGAAAGAAAATGAAGCTTACAGTTGGTGGAGGACTTATGTAAGAAAATAGAATTAGAGAATAGTAAGAATTTTCTTGAAATATTTTCCAAATACATGTTCTCTTAACTCACTAGGCCTAAATAATCATCCGTCAGTCAAGCAAGCACATGTTCATTGACCTTGGCTCAGTAGATAAACCATCTTTGAGGAAGGTTCTGACCTTTTTAATTTTAATTTTAATTTTTGGAGACAGGGTCTCACTTTGTAGTTTAGGCTGCCCTGAGCTCACTATGCAGCCCACTTGAGCCTCGAACTCACAGCAGTCCTCCTGCCTCTGCCTCTGCCTCTCAAATGCTGAGATAATAGGTGTGAGCCAGCATGCCTGGCACTGTGGAACGTGGTACTGATTACTGGTGGGCATGAGTTACCCTGCCCAACCTTGTTATATATGGTTACTGGGGATGCAATTAGGGACCTTGTGCTTGCAAGGTAGGTGCTGGGACCACTGAGCTGAATCTCCAGCCCTTTTTAAGTTTTTTCTAAGACAAAGTGATTCAGTGTAGTCCAAGCTGGCCTTGAACTCAATATATTGCCCAAGCTGACTTTGAACTCACAATGTTCTTGCCTATTCACATGTGTGCTGGCATTACTAGTGTGCCACCATGCTAGTCTGACCCACTTAAATATATATACCCTTACTACAAACTTAGGAGTCTTCTTCATATATCACTGGCAGGCCATCTAGATATTGCTCCTTGTGGATTAAAAGTGTACATTTTCAACTTGAGTTTAATGATTTACAAGTCAGAAAATTAACTTTTTATTCTGTTTCTCAATTCATATGACTAGCTACATTGTGCAATGTGTATAAAGCATTCTGTAATGAGAATAAATGATAATAGTAGAATACTGTAGTAATAAAATGTCAACTTACGGATGTTCCAAATTTGAATAAGCTTCCTAGGCTTGAATTCATGGAAGAAAATAATGCCAGTGCATCATATCAAAGAAGGATTCATTCTAGGGATGGTTCAACATACACAAATCAGTAAATAATACATAAACAGAAGCAAGGAAAAAATACAACCATCTCAACTGATGCAGAAAAACCTTTTGACGAATCCATTGTCTATTTATGGTTAAAAACCCTGAAGAAAATAGATGTACAGTGCCTTTGTCTCAATCTGATAAAAGCTACTTATGACAAACCATGGCCAACATCATATTAAATGAGGAGAAGGTGAAAGCTTTCTCTCTAAAATCAGGAATGAAACAGAGATATCTGCTGTCACCAACCCTGTTCAGTGTGGTTCTCAAAAAAAGCAGATCAAGCAAGCAAGACACATAAAAGTGATATGTACCGGAAAGGGAGAAGACAAATTATCATTATTTGCAACTGACATGATCCTTCACATACAAGAATCCAAAACATTCCACCCAACCTGTAGACTCCTAAAATCAATAACCAAATTCAGTCAACACACAAAAGTCAGTAGCATTTCTGTACACCAGTAATAAACTCTCTGAGAGAGAAATTATAGAAAAAAAAAGCCTTTCACAGTAGCATCAAGAAGAACTAAATGCCTAGGAATTAACCTAACCAATAACATGAAAGATCTCTTCAACAAAAGTATGGTATTCTGAAAAAGAGAATTGAGAAAGATATCAGAAAATGGAAAGATATCTCCTGTTCCTGGATGTAGCCAAAATGGCTACCCTTCGAAAAGTGATAGTGATTTAACACAGTCTCAAAGTACCAAAAATAATTCATCACAGAACTGGAGAAAACAATGCTAAAATTTGTGTGGAACCAGATGAGAACTAGAATAGCAAAAATAATCCTGAGCAGTAAGAGCAAGGCAGGGAGCATCACAATTCCAGACTTCAAATTATATGGTAAAACTACACTGATAAAAAACAGCACAACATTGGCCAAACTTATGAAACCTAAAATGCAACAAAACAAAATACCTTCAAATAACCCAGATATGTGAGTAAGTGAAACAAAACAGATTCCAAGCACTTTCAGCTACCTGATCTTTGACAAAGGGGCCAAAAATTTATACTGGAGGAAAGACAATTTCTTTAACCAACAGTACTTGGGAATACTGGCTGTCCACATGCCAAATGTAGAACTGACCCAAATTTCTCACCATGTACCAAACTAAAATAAAAATGGACCAAAGATCTAAATGTTAAAACTGAAAAAAAAAAAACAAACCCAAGGAACACTTAATCTGCTTGAAGATTAAATAGGTAAAATTTTTGACAAAGATGTAGGCAAGGACATTCTGAACTGGAGGCCAGTTGCACAAGTGATGCTACTGAGAATTAACAGTGGGATTGTATCAGATTAAAAGGCTTTTGCACAGCGAAGGAAACAACCAATACATTTGGAACTTACACAATAGGAAAACATTTCTAGATATTCCTTGAATAGAAGACTAGTGTCTAGAATATAGAAAGGACTAATAAAATTAGACCTCCCCAAATAAAAGACCCAATAAAAAATGGGGAACTGAAATGAATTGACACTTAAACAAAAAAGTGCAAATAGCCAATAAATACATGAAAAAATGTTCAACATCCATGGTTATCAGAAATGCCAATAACACAGCATTAAGATTCCATTTTACCCCAAAAAGGACTACTAATCATCAACAAATCAGAAATGAAGTGTATGGCCCTACCACCCTGAATGTGCCCCATTTTTTCTGATCTCGGGAACTAAGCAACATCAGGCGTGGTTAGTACTTGGAAGGAAGAAATCAACAAAAACGGTAAGGAGGCTTCAAGGGGAGGGGGAAGGAAGCCTTCTTCATTGTTAGTGAGAATGTAAACTCGTACAACCGCTGTGGAAATTAGTATGGAGAGTTTTCAAAAAGCTAAAAATACAAAGTCCATTTGATTGAGCTATTCCTCTCCCTAGAGATCTTCCCAAAAGAGATAAAGATATCATATTACAGTGATGTATACATATTTATAGAAGCCCAATTCCAATAGCTGAATCTTGGATTTAATTTAAATGTCCACAGATGATGGATAAAGACAATGTGATATTTGTTCACAACTGACTATTACTCTGCCATAAGACTTGAATCTTTTATCGACAAATGAATGTACCTTGAGATCATAATGTTAAGTAAAATGAGCCAGACATTCCAGTTTCAGTACAGCATAGTTCCTCTTATAAGAGAAATTCAGCTGGGTGTGGTAGCTTACGCCTGTAATCCCAGCACTTGGGAGGCAGAGACAGGACAATTGCTGTGAGTTCGAGGCTGGCCTGGGCTACACAGCGAGTTCAGAGCCAGCCTGAACTACAAAGTGAGACCCTGTCTCTAGAAACTAAAAATAAGGGGAAAAAAAACCCATAATATGAATAAAGAGAAAAATAAAAGATAAATAATAGGGGGAGGGGAGGAGTTGAGGGAAATGTGTGTGAGGGTAGCCAAAAAAACGCAGCCATGAGGGAATGGAAGGGAAGGGAGATGAAAAGAATCGAGATATATTTTATACATCCACCAGGCCTTCAGAATGAATGTAATGGTTCAGTACTGCAAACATGTACTAATAAAAATAAACAAGGAAACAGTGACAAACGTTAACTTAGCCAACCCAAGCAAGTAAACTATAGAATGTGACATAGTACCGTAATAGTAGGTGTTCAGCAAATTTGTCAAAAAAAGAAATGAATGCTGACATATTTTTAGAGGGCTGGTTATGAGACAGGGTCTTGCTGTGTAGTTCAGGTTAGCCTTGAACTTTTGGTGATCCTCCTGCTTCAGCTTCCCTAGTGGTGGGATCAGAGGTGTGTGCCACCATGCCTGGTTAGAGTAGGGTTTTTACCTTTAGTGATAATTATTAGTTCTCCCCAACGTGCTATCAGCTGAGGTCACTGCCTAGTGTGTGCCTCGTGCCTTTACTGAGACTTACAGTTAGCTCCAGCAGGCAGTACTCAGTGTCAATCTCTGTCCATTATAAACCATCTGGCTTGTGTTTGCTGCCAGATGTCTAGCTGAGAATTTCATGAAGGCCCCCATGGGACTTTACAAAGGTTACCTTTCTTAGAGTCTGATCAGTTGGAAACTTCCTAGTTTACCTTTCATTAAGGCCATCGTCTCTGCTGTTTGCTTGATGTCGATGGCTGGTGTGTGCTGCCTGTCACTGAAGAAACATTTGAGTCCAGCAGGTGTGAACTGCAGTCATTGTTGATGGATGCTTAGCAAAAAGCCAATGGCCTTATTTTGAAACCAGCCTCATCCCACTGATAAACTGAGAGGAAACGGGTACATGTGGCCATGTATAGTGCTCAGGATGCTACAAAGAATGTGATGTTAGAAGTTTTCTTTGTACATAGAACATTATGGGTGTTTAAAAGTTGAATTTCTCATTTTTGCCTATATTAATAAAGTATGAAGAATTAACATTTTAACTAGCTTCATGTCTTCGATGTTTCTAATTCATTATTTAGATTTTCCTCCTGCTGTATTCGCTAAAATGACAACCCCTTCCCAAACTGTGTTGTGTCAGACTCCCAGGGCTGCCTTCCTGATTTCCACTTGCAGCAGATCAAAATCTCTAGCATGACAATCTTCTTTTCTCATGCTTTACTTCTTCTGTGAAGTGCTAAAATGCTCAGTAATTTTGGTTTGCCAATCAGACCCCTTCTGAGGAGCAAACTGGGAACATGAGATATGAATAATAAATATGTAACTCACTGGGATTTATGACCTTTAAAAAACACCCAGTCTTAGAAATCTGTGGGTTTTTAATTTATTAGAGGGAAATATCTAAGGCTACTTTATCAACTAGTAAATTTGTACTGCTGGATATAGAGATGGAGGATACATAAGCATGTGGCACAGTATTAGGTCAGTAAATACTAGTCAAAAGGCCAGGGCAGGAGTTACCTCATCCCATCCTTTCTAAGTAGCATTGTGCTCACCATCTATTACTATAACCATTATATTAACTTCTTGGTTCTTCCTTCATCTCTGTGATCTTATTACCTGGACTCCATTGTTGACTTTGGTAAATTTGACATTTCTCTTCAGTTTTCTATGCTAGGTAGTTCAGAAATACCTTTTATACCATGTGTATTACTTTGTCCTTTTTTTTTTTTTGAGTCAGAATATCTATGTATATCCCAGGCTGGTTTCAAATTCACGATCTTCCTGTTTCAGCCTTTCAGTGCAGGGATTACAGGCATGTATCACCATGCCTATTTTTAAAAAATTGATTTTATTGTTGCATTTTATATATATTATGATCACATTCAACATTGAGGGTTTGTACTAATACATAACATAGCTCGATTCTCACTTTCTCCCATTTCCCTGACCTCCCTACCGCTCCCCACCCCCTATATACATAAACTTTGTTTCCTTTTTTTTTTCTTAAGACATAGTCTCACTTTGTAGTTCTGGCTGACCATGAGCTCACTATGTAGCCCAAAAAAGCCTCACACTCACAGCAATCCTCCTGCCTCTGCCTCCTAAGTATTGGGATTATAGACATGAGCTGCTATGCCCAGCATTGTGGTATGTGGTACTGATTGCTGCTAGGCATGAGTCACCACGTCCAGCATTGTTGTATATAGTTACCAAGGATTGAACCCGGGACCTTGGGCTTGCAAGACAGGCACCAAAACCACTGAGCTAAATCCCCCGCCCATGTTTCCTTTTTTTTTTTTTTTTTTTTTTTTACCATTTTTTCTTTTCCTTCTTTACTTGCCCCTGCCCCCTTTTGTTCTTGCTTTAAACAGAGTTCCTCATTTTATTTAATTTTTTAAAAAGTGCACATATACAATCTGCTGGAATTTTTAATTGTGATTTTATTGAATCTAAACATTACTTTGGGAAAGCTAAAATATTTTTTTGTCAAGTTTTTTTTTTTTTCTGCTTTTGTGAGACAGGGTCTTACTTTGTAGTTCAGGCTGACCCTGAACTCACTGTATAGACCAGGCAAGCCTAGATCTCAGCAATCTTCCTGCCTTTGCCTCCCAAGTGCTGGGATTACAGTTGTGTGCCACCATGTGTGGCTTTTTTAAAAAATTGAGTTTAGGGCCAGGAATTTAGCTCAGTGGTTCCAGTGCCTGTCTTTCAAGCTCAAGGAACCGGGTTCAATTCCTAGCAACCACATAACAATACTGGGTGTGGAGACTCAGGCCCAGCAGCAATCAGTACCACATACCACAGTGCCAAGTGTGGTGGCTCATGCCTGTAATCCCAGCAGTTGGAAGGCAGAAGCGGGAGGATTGCCATGATGTGAGTTTGAGGCTGAACTCAGGGCCAGCCTGAACTACAAAGCAAGACCCTGTCTCAAAAAAAAAAAAAAAAGAAAAAATCAGTTTTTAATAGCTAAGTTTTGGAAGCAGCCCAAATGCCCATCAAACAAATGGATAAAAAAGATGTGGGTTTTTTAATAGAAAAGAATACTACTCTACCATAAAGAAGAATGAGCTTCAGACATTTATAGCTAAATGGAAAATAGAAGGGGGAAATGGAAATGAAGCTCTTGTACATAGGAAGGGGAGGAATGAGATTTTTAAAAAAAATTTTTAATTTAAAACTTGTATTCGCCTCTCTCAGCCTCCCATAGTGCTGAGATTCAAGGCACAAGAGGCGGTAAAGTTTGCAAATTTGATCTCAGCTTAGGAAATGTAGTGATAGAGTAAGACCTTATCTCAAAATATGAAAGGAAGGCTGGGGATAGAGCTCAGCTGCAAAGGCCCTAGGTTCAATCTCTAGGACTTGGTGGGGGGAGAACTTTCATTTTTTGGAAGACATAATTTGAAAAGTTTTTTTTTTTTGGTTGTTTTTTTAAGTTTAGCATGGTAGCACACACCTGTAATCCCAGTTACTCAGTAGGCCAAGGCAAGAGAATTGCATGTTATTGTCATTCTGGGCAATTTAATGGGACTCTGTCTCAATATGGCTTTTTTTAAAAACTGAGGATGTACCTTAGTTGTAGAGTGTCCCTGTATTCCATCCAGAGAAGAGAAATGAAAGGAAAGGAAGCAGAGAAGAGAAAGAAGTGGGGGACAGGAAGGAAGCGGGGGAGCGAAGAGAAAGGAGAGGGGAGGGGAGGAGAGGGAAAATGACCTAAAGGCAGAAGAAAACATTGGCAAGATATATATGTGATAAAGATCTTGAATCCAGACTATACATACACACACACACACACACACACACACACACACACACGGTTTCATATGTATATATGTTTCATAGTTTCATATGTATGTATGTTTCATATGTATGTTAAAAACCAGGCATTGTTCCAATAAACTCAATTTTTTTTT
>PVIR01007005.1:0-50694 GCA_004026965.1 Petromus typicus
TAACTAGGGCTTTCATATTATTTTGAAACTTAGGACTGCAAGGATTTCAAATGTTTTAATACATTTATGTGAGCTCATCCTTATTAGGAGCATATATAATATTTGATTATCACAGGGTAAATGTGACATGATATGTTATCAGTGTTTAAAAATTTCAAAAATCACAAGTTATGGAAGTCACTAAAGCCAGATGCTATTTCTGAATGGTTTCTGTTAATTTCACTGAAAAATTCTCAAGAAATAATTGCTATATATTCTAGTGAACAAGATTTTACTAGATCATAATTAGTGGAGGGTTCACTTGAAGAATTATAGAAGTACAGTCTGTGAAAAAGCAAAGTATCAAATCATCCCCTTATTGGTCAAGGTAAGATCTCAGATGGACTCACACTAATGGTGAAGTTAAAACAAAAACAAATGAGTAAAATACAAATAGCTAAAGTGAGCTCATCTTTGGCAGTGAGTCTGAGATCGAGTGAGCAGCACAGACCAGGTGGGCGAAGGTTCACCTAGGCAGCTAGCGAAAATCAAGAATTGGTGAGGGAACTCAGCAGCCAGTCATACTCAGACAGATGCCTACAAACCCTATTGTGGACTTTGGGTCAAAGAGATGAAAAATATATGAGAAAAGTAATTGAAAAATTCACCCCAGCAAATTATATGTAAT
The DNA here is from genome assembly GCA_004026965.1 of Petromus typicus. Lineage (NCBI taxonomy): Eukaryota > Metazoa > Chordata > Mammalia > Rodentia > Petromuridae > Petromus > Petromus typicus. The sequence continues at coordinate 668 of PVIR01007005.1, forward strand.
TCACAAGTGGTCTGATGCACAGATGTTTCTCAAATTGATAAAGATGCTTTTGTTCAGGATGTGGGCATTCAGGTATATCCATGATATGAAGAACTAGTACTAAAAAATTCAAATTTAAAATGATGAAGAAGCTATCATTTTAAAATTTGATATAGTCATATTGTTGGCCATAATTATATGGTAAATTAACTGATAATCTTAAACCAATATTTTCTGCATGGCTTCTATTGAAATAATGGCAAAGAACTTCTGCCTCATTCCATATCCTTAGGAATCTGAAGTGCTGTTATGGGGAGAGATGACTAGCATCAACCAAGGAAACTCAATTGAAACCCTTGGTGTCCACTGGGCTCCCTCTGCTGCATCATGGATCCTACAAGATGTGACCCCAGAATATGGATTCAGAGGATGAAGGAGTTGTGCATGGTGTTCTTTCTACCTTTAGAAAACTAAGAATAGGTTACCAGAAGAGTTTTACTAGAATTTATTTGAATCCTTTCAATGATAAGTGTGGTAGGCTGCCTCATCCTGAGATTCAGCATACATTTGTTTTCCAAGTATTATGTAAGGCACAACCATAATACTACATGTGGGTGAGAATATAAATCTGACATTTAAACTGCCCTAGCATGATAAAAACTCAGCTTCCACTTTGTATATAAAGCATGTACCTTCCACTTTATACAATGGACAGATTATACAAGGAGGCTATTTTAAGAATGCAATTACGAACTGAATTCAATATTCTGTAAAAAGAAGTATTTGATATCTGAAGAAATTCAATATTTAAGAGATAGTCTAATGGGTATGTTACCTATCCATTTTCTATATAAAAGTAAACACATTCTGTCTGTGTATTAAATTAGATCTCCAGGAAGAAAACTTATCAAAATTTAAAACTTAACCCAATTTAACAAAATTTCTACCTGTAGAAATATCTTCAAAGACATTGTGTCTTTACCATTTACAGTGATTCTTTATTTTATCATTTTAATTTGAATAACAATTCCTTTCTTATCAAAGTGATACTGGCATATCTTTTTCTTGCCAGTGAGAAGTGACAACTCTCCATAAGTGAAATTTAAAATGAAACTGTGTAAACCAATTCACTTTGTGTTTTTTCTTAGTTGACAGCAACTCTGAAGCCCACATCCGAGGCAAAATTATAATAACCAGTGGATCTCTTAGGTGTGATAATGCATATTTCCTCTGTTCTGGCAGGTATAGTGTTTTATTTTTTTTCCTTGCTTTATTATTCTTCTCACTTTTATGTCATTATTCAATTAATTATAATTTAGTGAAATATGAGAAGTTATCACATTTTTCTCATTGAATATAGACATTCAAGAGAACAGTCAGCCAGAATACTTGAAGCTGAGAACAAATCTGAAATTCCAAGACATGAAGAGCCTCACTCTACCTGCCCCTATTCAGTTTTACCTTTTGACATGCTAGGGCTTCATTCTTGAGTGATGTCATCAGTGTCAATTTACTTATTACCCAGAGACGCTCATACCAGGAGATAAATGTTTCCAAAGTAAATTTTTCATAAATGTTTTCACACAGCGAGGCAGGAGGGACAGAGGAAAGAAACTGCAGGGAGGTGGAGGCCTCTGGCAGAAGATGAACAAGCAGGTGAGGCTCGCTGTGTCGAGAGGGGCCAGCAGGAAGAAACTGATTATGATTGGACGTCAGTCAATAACATCATGGCCCTTGGGAGACTCGCAAGCCATTGCATGTGTGCTATGAGGATGCTGAACTGCAGGGCAGCCGTCTCCGTTCTGTTATGTGTAGAGAAATCTTGATATTTATGTACCAATTATTGACAGAGGAACATTAGGTCAGACTAGAACTTAACACTTTAGTAAAAGAAAACGGTGCTAAATTTCTTTGATTTGCTTTCATATCAAGTGAATTTCTTTCTTGATATCTCAGTTAATTCACAAAGACATTATCCCAGTCAAATTATTTCAGCGACTTTGTCAGATAAAACTGGAATCTTTACCTTGATGGCCCCTTCTTCCCCTATCTTAGATCTATTTCCCTCCTGCACTTCTTTTGTTATCTTCCGTCTTTCTCGTCCTCCTAATGCTGATCCTCCCCTCGATCCCTATTCTCTCCAATCTCCTCTTCCCTCCCGTCCTCTCCCTCTCCTCCTTTTTTCTCCCTCCTCCTCTTCTTCTTGCTCTTCTCCTCCTTCTGTTTTCTTTATATTCTCCCTTATGCTGTAAGTCTATTTTAGGTACTAAAATTCTGTATTACTTAAGTTTAAGAATTATTTATGAAGTGTTTTTTAATTTGTTTAAATATTTAAAAATGAAGTTGGTATTGTGAGAACATACCACATATGTATGTCTCAATGACTTCAATACTTAAGAGGTATGAGGAATTGTTTTTTATATTCACTTCTCTTTCAAAATTAAAGTGTCTACTGAGTTTAGTCAGCAGTTCTAACAAGTCAGGGTGATGAAACTACATGACTTTATTATGTACTTAGAATTAAGCAGATATGTGTTCCATATGTGATGCTTAGGTGATAAATATACATATATGCTCCAGTACGATTTTTATAGGAATGATGCCTGTGCAGACATAAGATCCTTAACAAAGCAAAAAAAAAAAAAAAAAAAAGTTTACATCAATGGTTTTGTATATATTTACTTCACTAATATAATTTAGTTTACTAACCTGGATTGAATATAAAAATTTACGTGAATAAAAAATAACATGATGCTCTATGAATTTTTATTATTGTAAGTGTAAATTTTATATAAATTTATTGAAATTGGAATTGTAAATTAGTAAAGAAACATGAATATGTTATTTAAAAGATGATTTATATCTGTGCTGCTAAAAATGTGAAATATTTTCATTGAAATCAAAAGATTTGAATTTAGTGACCAAGTCATGCCTCTTAGTGAATTTAGTTTTACTTAATCCTGATTTATTTTTTCCCTTTTATGAATATATTTACATTCTTAAAATAATTAACTTTAAATCCCAATGAAATAGTTTGTACTGTAGCTATCTGCTTGCAAATCATCTTTGTGTTCAAGAATGTAACAAGACATCATCCTTATTCCTTTATAATTATCCTGTTAGTAACCTTCTCTCAGAATAAGTCTATATACATAAACGCTTCCCCCTAAATCCCTGAATCATCCTCTTTACCCACATTTTATTCCTCCTCTAGTGCTTACAGAAAACAAATCATAGAATTAATCTGTTTATTCTTGCTTTGTGCATCTTGGATAGCGTGGAAAAGTGAAGGCAAGTTAAACTTTGAAAAAGGGAAGCAGTGGGGTGTGGGAGGCATTTGAATCTTGCCACCCGGACCTGGAGCACTGAACTCTTTTAGTTTCTTGTCTTTTCAAGAAGATTCAAGCAAGCTGTGAGTCCCAGCAATTTCTGCCCTTCCATCTCTAGCCATATATTTTCCTGAGATGACAAAGTTAGCCTCTGACAATCAGTTTTGAAAATAAATTACTCATTTGCAGATTAATTCTTAAATTGATTAGCACATCATGAAATAAAGGTCAAAATTTCAGCATGTAGTTTTCTACTACTGTGTCTGGCATCATCATGCTATGGGTGAGATAAAATTAATGATATGAAGTAATTAGAACAATAAATGTCACATGACTTAGACTACCATCCTGTTCAAGAGAGAATTTTAGTATTATAAGTTTAATATTGAATGGGGGTATAAATGCATTAAAAAGAAAAGTAAATTTAAACTTAGATTCTAGAATTTTATTTCTTTAGTTCCTAAAAATTTTGTAAGACAATATATTTTCAATAAATGTACCAAACATATACATATAACAATAAAAGTTCTAACAAACATTCCACTTAGCATTTATTTCTATATAAATTTCAGAAAAGTAGGACTCAAGAGGCATAAACTCCCCCAATTGCATAAGATTGGCAAAGCTTTCCCATGTGTTAAGAATCTACAAAGGATAAGCAGCCTTTCTTCTGTATGTAGTCATGGTTATTTGATCTGTCTTTCTTGAAGAAAAACATAATATATAAGTCTTCTTAATGCTTTCTTCTTTTAGCAGTGCTAATTTTTCCTAACATCCATATAGCAGTCTTCTGAAATATTTCAAGTTCTGCAAATGAAACTGATAAAAATACATTAATAAGCCAATGTTTAGTTTCTTATAAGGCACTAACTTACATTAACTTCCCTTATTCAAGTAGAAAGTATTAGAGGCTTAGTGTCTTAGGGGAAAATGAGGAGAAAGAAGTACTATTTGGTAATAGCTAGTAAGTTTCTGTATGAACTATAAAATATACTTTTAGAACAAATAGAACCAAGGAATTTTGTGGTACTGTTTGCATATGTGAGTTTGAGTGGTTTTACTCTCCCCATTATGACCATGAAACTCCTCTGGATGAAGGATTTCTGGAAGATTTTAAATTTAGATGTTCTTGAAGCACAGTGAGTAGCTGTACTAATGAGTATAAAATACATTTTGAGAAAATGAAATATAAAACATTTGATAAGTGAATAAACATATGACAGAGACTGAGCTTTTGGTGAAACAGTCACAGTGTTTCTTGTGCAACATGATTTGCTGTGCAACTTCATGTTTCCAACAGAATTGAAATTGTTCTTTGCTGTGAAATTCCTTCTCAGATACAGTGAAGTATAGAGATAGATTATTTTTAATAAATGGAAAAGACAGGGGTGCAATTAATATATGAATCCTTGGGAGTTTTGTATAATATTCTAAAATAAATAATTCACTTGATTTACAACCTGTCATTCTGAAGTTGTAGACAAATTTCATGTCAAGAATCAGTACTATAGGAGCAATTTAAGTTGATTTAATTACTATTATATGTAGATTCTCTGCACTTCCAACTTCTTGTAAGTCTGAAATTCTAGGCATGTACCTAGAAAAGCTTGTTTCATTCTCTGAATATTAGGGCACATAAATTTACAAATTTAGTAAAATATATGTGAAAAGAAATATTTCAATTAAAAGTAACTGTACATAATAATCATTCCATCAAGTCAAGGCAGAGTAAAATGATGTGTAGACACAGACTCCCAAAAGCTTACCCTGTTTTGCCAAGAAAGCTGACTTTAACCAACACAGTGGTCTGAAATTGTTGAGACACTTTATGTAAGGTCAGGATTTTTTTTTTCCTGTAAGAAAATGACTTTTAAAACACTATAGCCAAAACAATGAAATTATAACAAAAAAGAAAGGAAACAAAGTTTATGTATATAGGGGGTAGGGATGGTAGGGTGGGTAGGGTTATGGGAAAAATGAAAATTAAATTGTGTCATATACTGGTACAAATTCACATTGTTGAGTGCAATTATGATGTGTATGTGTAATGTACTAATAAAGATTTCAATTAAATTTAAAATAAGGACATATCACACTTAAACACAAGTACTCAGGGATATTGAAGTAGGGGTATAACTCAGGGATACAGCACTTTTAAGCAATATTTTAGCATTTACCACGTGTTGAATTCCATCCTCAGCTGTGAAAATAAATAAATAAATAAATAAATAAAGTTAAAATAAAATAAATTCATTAGACTAAAACAAACAAACAAAACCCACTATAGTCATTAGCTGGGGATTTCATCACCTGCCTTATAAGCACAAGGGCCTGGGATCCATTCTCAGTAACCTCATACAACAATGCTGGGCATAGTGACTCATGCCCACTAGCAATCAGAACCACATATCACAGTGCTGGATGTGGTGGCTCACGCCTGTAATCCCAGCACTTGGGAGGCAGAGGCAGAAGGATTGCTGTGAGTTCATGGCTGAGCTCAGGGCCAGCCTGAACTACAAATCGAGATCTGTTTTGTTGCTTCAGATTGAACTTTACAAAATATAGATATAAGCAAATAGGTAGAAGCTAGAAGCTCCACTTGTGATAATAAAGTCAATGCTAGAACTTGAAGATGTTTCATTCTCCTTCTGCTAGTTTAAAATGTAAAGAAGTGTGTAATAAAATGTATCCTCATTTTTTAGATTTCCCTGAATTTTAGAAATTAAATACTTCATTTTTTACCTTTTATATTTCATTTTAGTTTCCTATTCTCCATATTCAATGTCATATAAATTAATTTTCCTTGAGTATATGCAAAATTGCATTGGACTTTAGAAGATTAGAATCATTTGTGGTTTTATTTTGGTACAGTGTAGTATAATGTCCAAAATTATTCAATGAATAAACAAGTCTGCAGTATTAGATCCTGAGACAAAAAAACTAAATCTCTCATGTGAGGAGTAGAAAACAATTTTAACATGCATTTACAGGAGTCATTGCTATTTTAAATTATATGTTTGTTTAAAAATTCACTTAATGGAATGTATATTTTAAAATAGAACAGCTGATTCCTAAAGACTATTTTCATTTAATGCTTCCATGTCAGTTTTTGGCAACATGGCGAACATGAGCCTAAATACATACAGGACCCAGGAACCATTTCATTACGGAGATCATATATTAAGTAGCTTTATCCATGATGACATTGCTGTAGCTGCTCTTGTCACTTCTTACACACCTGGTCCCTGAAGGTCCAGAGCTGACTAAGGATTGTTGAAATAAACCAGCCAAAGCAGGAATTAAGAACCACTTGGCTTGGCTTCAAGTTTCATCAATAGCTTGCTAGTAAGAAAACAAAACTCAAAATTGATTTGAATGTTCTTAAACTACCAGAAATTTCATTGTTCCTTAGCCTTGTGCAAAATGTTTTACGGATTAGTATCACTTAAGGTATACAAATCACTCCAAATTGTTTAATCTTCACTTTTATTTTCTAATCTTAGCTCTCAGTTTCTCAGAGTATGTTTTAAACTTCTAAAAGCCTTTCATTAATTAAAAAAATGCTGACTGCTACAAAAATGACCTTTTACAAAATGATCACAAAATGCCTTGAAAGGAGACTACAAAGTCACTATCACAATAATTATTCAATTTGCTAATTGTTGTTAAATTTTCATCCAAAAACTGATGTCAGAGACTTGTGAAATTTCCTTGGAAGAGTATTCTGTCCACTTCTTTTCCATCTGGACATGTCAGTGGATGACTGGAACTGATTATCTACAAAACCAAAAGTCCACTGAATAGCTATTTTTTCAAGTGTTATTTCTTAGGCATTTGTATTGTAATATATATTATGCATTTTGATCTTCACAACATCTCTATATGTAGAAGTCATGCTGCTTTCTCCATTTTGTATTAGAGAACTGGCTCAAGATCATACAGAGTCCAAGTGCAGAACTAACACACTTCGGTTTGTTTGAATTCAAAGATCAAGAACTGCCTCTCTACAAGGACTTCTACCACAGCATGTATTAACTCAAAAATGAGAGGGAGACTTGAGGTGGAACTCTGGGTGGAGGGATATTTTGGGGATTTTGTTAGTTTAAAATGCTGGGAACCATTTTTTTAAGGAAAAACATGCTGACTTGAGCAGTATTCTACTATGCCTCTTGAAAATTTGAATCTGGGAAGTCCCTTTAGGACTTTCTCAAAAAAGTACAAGGCTTTTTTACTTAGCATTTAATAATGCCTGGATGGCATGACCTTGGATAATTCCTTCTGCCCAAGGCGAATATCTCAATGTGGTGATCCCTTAGAAAACTTGAGTGTAACTATTCAAGAATAAAGTTTCGATTATTTCTATTACAATGTGTTAAAACACACAGTGGAAGTAACTAGCCTCGTTATTGTTAGTTGCATGAAAGTTAAATGCGCATATGATAAAACTCAGTACTTTTGCTAAAACTCAGTACTTTTGTCTCTTTGCACTGTTCTGTCTGTTGTTCAGAGGAAAGTTTGCAATCTTGGAACTTCTCTTTATCTATTTTTGTTTCTTCTTTGTGCTAAGTGTTAATAGCCTCCTCCATACTCTCCCCTTAGTCTATGATTATTTTCTTTTCCCACAAGTCTGTCTTAACCCTTTCTTTCCAGAATGATGAGTTTTTTTTATTGCCTCTCCCTGAAATATTCTTTTAAAAAATGGAAGGATGATCATCTTACCTCCAATTATTTCATTATACCACCTCCACTGAGTGCTTCCTTACCTCTTAATACATGATTCAGAACCTTTTATAAAACAGTACATTTGAATATGGTTGCTCAGATTTCTTTGTAATTCAGACAGTGATATCTGATGTGACAGATTTTCTGGCATGTGATCTGTGAATCATTAACTGCCACTTTCATGTCTTATTATAGCACTACTTCAGCTCATGTTATTATGATTTTCTGAAGCTCTTCTCTTTCTGACAGCCTGGTCCAATCGGTAGCAATCCAGACCCTACACAATTTTAGAAGCATAATACACGCCAAGGTATTGTTTAGTTCATTCAGCTTCAGGACTATAAATAATCTACCCAAAACAGCTCAGAAAAGTCATAGGTCTGTCTTATATATAGCATTTATTAGCATGTTTTTTTATTTTTAATGTGGAAAATAAATTCTCCTCAAAGGATAATGGTGAATGCAATGTAATACACACACACACACACACACACACACACACACACACACACACACACACACACAGAGTTAATTGTTTCTGGATGACACAGCAAATACCAAACAAGTTGTTTTGACTGGAAAGGGTAGCAAATCATGAGACAATCTACACCAAAAAGTCTAACTTGTATCTTAATGAGTACCTGGACAAACATTTTTTGTCAAAGTGAGTCAGTACCACATTCAGCCAGTTTGAAGTAGTTAAGTGTCAAACTATGACTGTAATAATTATTACTACAGATGAAACAGCAGTGATACTGAAATCTAAAATCCAAGATATTCCAACTCTGAAATTGTGAAGTGTTAACATGATGCCACAGTGAAAATTTCTGCACATAAAATGTTGTCTCTTGCACACAAGTCTTAAAAATATGGTGTACTCTTGAGTTATGATGGGCCTGATACATGGACAATTTGGATTATACCTGGATTTTTACTTTGGCTTGTCAACAAAGTCTTGATTTGAGACTAAATGCTGGTCACTTATGCTTCCAAATGGTCTTAGATAAAGATTTAAGCCTTAAAGAGATCTGAAAAGAGCACCCTTTCCTTTATTGGATTAATTGAGAAAGCCTGGGCCGTGTCTAAGAACAATGAGATCTGCCTGTAGACAGCAGAGAAACTTTGAAAGCTGTACAGAAGAACCCGAGCCTTCATTTGATCAACTCAAGTTATAACCATTCCTTGCAAACAAATTGAGTTCATAAGTCAAAGGTCTACCATATTTTATAAAATATATAACTTATAACTCTATGAGGCCTAAATCCCACATAAGTGAAATCTTGTCACTGAAATATCTCATTATACATAAGCACACATTCCAAAACTAAAAATCTGAGATACTTCCAATCTCAAGAATTATAGATAAAAGATTCTTAATTTGAACTAGATATTTAATACATCTTAGATATTGACTATCAAAAATTAATATGAGGACATTAATAATGAAAACTGATCTTAATTATTCAAACATTATCTGCATTTTAACTTTTTTCACTTTTCTAATTCTATTTATGTTTCCTCCAAGATGAGAATAAGGAACCATTTGATACAAGGGAAATTCTGGAATCCTTTTACTTTCTTTCTTAGACAACATACATATTATCTACCTGTGATATGACCCCTTCTAAATATTTTTTTTTTGAGACAGAATCTCATTTTGTAGTTCAGGCTGGCCCTGAGCTTAGCCTCAAACTCACATCACAGCAATCCTCCTGCCTCTGCCTCCCGAGTGCTAGGATTACAGGTGTGAGTCACCACACTTGGCATTGTAATATGTGGTACTGAGTGCTGCTAGATGTGAGTCTCCACCCCCAGTATTGTATGTGGTTACTGAGGGATCAAACCTGGGCCCTTGAGCTTGCAAGACAGGTGCTGGAACCACTGAGGCAAATCCCTAGCCCCCACCATTCTAAATACTTTTTAACTTTAGTAATACCTTGCAGTTTCCCCCACTGACACATAGAAAGGTGAAATCATACTCAAAGTTTCCTTTCTGTGAGGTAGATTTGGAAACTACACAGTCTTCAGTATTTATGCTGTTAAACATAGGCTGCCTTAAGATTAACTAGTCACATCTGTGTGTCAGTTTAAAGTTGTTAAAATGTTTTTAAGGATTTTATCTCTGTGTCTCTTGCCACAACACCTGAAGTGTATGCTGGTCAGTATTACTGTTCTTTTGTAAAAAGAAAAAGACTGATTTCATTCTCTCAAGGTGACATTTTTATTCCTCCATAAAATAAAACAGTAGCTGTGGTAGGCACTTGCAAGTCTATGGCTACATCTTTATTCCAGAACAATAATCAAGGCTTCCCTAAGTATCTCAAAAATATAGAACATTGGTTGTTGATCCAAAATAAATAATCATACCTATAGCATTAGAGAGAATACAAAGTTTAGGCTAGGTTTCATTTTAATGAACTGCTATGTAATTGAGTGGTCATTTTATAATGGCTTACTTTCTTTACTCAGATATTTCTTAGACTCAAAATGAATATTAAAGTCTAGAGACACACATTTGTAAGGGGTTGAATGATCCTTAGCAGAGAATGGTAAGTTTCTAAGTTTTGTAAAATACATTGCAAAAAAGAAAAGATGAGTTTGGTCAAATAAAATTTTTGAGAGAACTTAAGACTATTGAGACAGAGAGGCATAACTAACGTTTTTGTGAAGAGAAAATGTTCAGAACTGATACCCTTCTCAAACTGGAGACCTAGTTCTGTGAACGGGCAGGATGAAGCCGGCAGGGGTAACCATGGTGATATAGACATTCTGCTACTACATTTACTGCTGATCTAATTGTGTAATTCTCCTGTACAGGAAAATAATAAAGAAAACCAGGAAGGACGAAATACCACTATGCCCTCTTCGTTTCCCCTCTGAATAAATTATACAGTCTCTTTCTGAGTCTCTATACAAAATTAGACACTTATTTTAATAGAAACCTTGGCTTTGCTACTATGGTATCTATGTGACTTGCCAAGAAAATAAATTTTGGGGAGGTCTTTTTATGGACATAGTTTTCATATTTAAATGGAAAATAGCAGGTATCACTATAACTATCATATCTTATGGGAATTAAATAAGGATAACATGGAGTAAAAACTAAAATCCTCCTGAAATGCCAAAAATCAGACAAATGTGGATTCTTATTCCATAATCTACTTACTTCCTAATTAATCTGAGAGAAAGGTCAAGATGGTATAAAATTTTTTAAAAAGCAAACATAACTTATTCTCAAAATGTAGACAGAAAGCACACAATTGTAGAAAAGCACACATTTACAAATACATGATTTTCCTTTAGTTTTCTTGCACCTCAGCTTCACTGAGAGCCATATAAGCTTTGCATGTGGAAGCAGAGAGCTTTGGGAGCGAGCTGTTCACACCATGAGAGAACAGGGCTGTACTTAGTGGGGTAATTTGTAATAAGAGATGCCTGCTGTGGATCAATAGAGCACCATGAAATGGCTGAACCAGTGGAAAAATGGAAAATTCAAATAAAAAATCTGATTTCAGTGTTATATTAGTAGGAACTATTTGAACAGTTTCTCTTGCCCAGTAGTTTTATTGATTAGACTTTGTAAGAAAGTTGGATTTAAAAATGAATTTGACATTCGGTATACCCTCAATAAATTTTTCCTTCCTCTTGATTAAAGTCCTAATTGGACAAAAACAAAAGAACAACCATAGGTCAGGAAGTAAAACTTTCATGGCTAAATGGGCTACCTTGTTTTTAGAATTTCTAACTTTTTTGTTTTTCATTATTATTGCCAGTAGTACATTATATAAATTTAATTATGGTGATCATATTGCAGTGAGCTCTTTTGCCTAGAGAAGCTGATAGATTGTGATGGATGAGTGCAGCATGGCGGGATTGACTTGGCGATGCACAAGTTCATTAGCTAATAGCTAGCTGGGCTTCCAGAAAGCAGGCTACTCTTTCTCTAAGAAATTTGACGTACACTTTCCATTTAGAAAGATACGGGGGCTCCCAAAATTAGGTCGCTTAATGGAAAGTTATACTTGGAGTATAACTGGCAATGTAAGAGCTCCATACAGATCTCATGGTAGAAAACAGAGTTCATAAAAAACCAGAAATCTACATAGTTTTGGAAAATAATCGCAGCTGAACTGCCATCATCCCTCTAAACCTGGGACACTGTCACACTCATAATGAGAGCTAATGCAGGAACTTCTCACAGGGTAAGGTCTCCGCATAGTTGGAAAAACAGCACGATAGCATATTCAACGTTTAGATAACATGGCAGAGGAAAACAACGGATTACTTTTTAGTCTTACTGTTGACTATTTCTTGTGTTTTCATGTTATCTGAATGCAGAGAAGACTTCTTTCAAGTACTCATCATAGGGGCTCCTTTGTAATTTGTGCACCATCATTTTTGGTTTGTATACTATTTTTTCTAAACAGCATAACTATTGCTACATTTATAGCTATACATATTTCATAATCTTAAAGTGGTAGGCAGAAAAATAAAAGATTTTAGTAGAAATCTCCTTACTCTTGTATTATTGTCTTAATATTTTGTTTCTAAAAAGTCAGTTTTGAAATATTTCTAACATGAGAATGATTTGAATTATTTTAGATCATATGGTACTGCAACTGTTAAATTGGTTTCTACAAACCTGTAAATATAGTGATATATTGTGGTGTTAAACTACAATTTAAAAATAAGATAGTTCTAATTAAAATGTCAACATATTAATTTACTAGAAAACATATTAAATAGTTCAAACTGGTTCAAAATGGTAACTGGATTATATACTTTTTGTAGAGTACTTCATCTCTCATATTATCATAATAGTTGATATACATGTTCAAGTACTTTAATTTTCAACAAAGGCTTAGAATTGAAATTATAGGTGGGTATTCTTCCATGGTGATTTTATCTAGGTGTATAGAAACTTTGTACACTTAAACCCACAGCCCGTAGTCACACATTTAGTCTCTGATTTCTTCAAGAAAGGAGATGGAAAGCTGTAGGACAGATGTGAAGGAGCTTTTACTGGCTGAAAAATAATTATTTTTACAGGGGTAAGAAACGCAAATGACAAGTAGCAAATGTGCAGCATGCTCACTTCTAAACATGAACACCTGCTGATCTGCCTTTGTTGTGAATGTTTACAGCCTTAGCAAAGTAATAGGGATCCACTGGAAGTTTCAGACTGACTTTCAGTAAAGTAACAAATTCCTTCGAGGTGTGAGGGCTTGTGGAGCAAAGGCTTAAGACTGGTTCTCAAAATAGCTCCCTCGAGTACAGAGAAGAACAATGCATTTTCCTAAAGTAAACAAAGGAGTAATTTATATTTGCTGAAAGTCCCTGTTAGGCTGGCCTTCTTTTTAAAGTAAGGTTGTTGGAACACCTTTGAAAAAGAATTTTATAATCATTTCAAATATTTTTGATATTTAATATCTCCTCTTTTAGACGTCAATGTTTTATTCTGGTAGGTACCATTCTTAGAATTTGTGTGCTGTGACTAGAAGGACTCTTGACATATATTTATGGTAGATATTTCCAAACAGCCTTTTGCCAAACAGCACTTGGAGCAGAAGAAGCAAGGAGCTCCAGTGAATTCCACCAAGCACAGAAAATTCCACTGACACCAGATGTAACCGGGAGCACAGATACAGGCTAATTCATCACTTTGAGACGCAATTGAAAGTAAGGCTGAGAAAGTAGGAAGTATATACACATGGAAATTCAGATATTCATGCTCCTACTATCTTTTCATATTGTTTTATGACATTAGCTCATTCACATAACACATATACATGCATGCATGTATATGTGTACATATATGTATATAACTTCAGGTTATATTATTTCTCTAAATATATTTTGCATTTTGGAAGTATTTACCTTTAACAAATAATCATTATCTTTAAGAAAACTGAAGCAATGATTATTTGTATAGTTTTGTACTTTATATATTCATTATCAAAATGTCAATTTGATAAGTATGTTTCAGGTGTAAAATAATTCATTTTTCTAAATTTTTTTTTCTTGTAATAATTTGGGAAATCAGATGTTCCAGATATTGTTCTGAACCAAGATAAGTTTATTTCTATATTTGTAAAAATCAGTGAGCTGCATTAAATTTTCTAAGTAATTTTATTTCAAAACCTATTATTAAGGAAACATTAGTTAAAATTTCTGCCTTTTTCCATTTTCCTATATCAATTTGTAACTAATAATATTTCTGGCAATTGTTATTCTAAATAATTTTAAATGAGCATGCTATAACTTAGTAAATGTGTCAAATGAAAAACTTATTAATATGGTTGCATGAATTATGTTTTACTTAAGGTTCATGACTCAGTTAAATAAATTAATATGCCAGCTTATGGTGAAAGCTAAAACTATCTGGAGGACTTAGGGTTGAACAGATATTTTAGTACAGTGTTCTGGGTAAACATAAAGTTTATACCATGAAAATTTGTTAGGAACATAAATATTACATTTGTTTTTTAAGTTCTTGCAAATATGTCTTTCAATTTTTTATTAATCTCCATTATCTTAACTTTTAAATGATTAACAATCAAGAAGAAAGTTTCTCTGTTTTCTATTAAAGAAAGTATGAACATACAAATATATTTTCACATTACTTTCATTTTATTCACTGCAGAACCTTAGGCATACATAATTGTGATAATATATACAATTTATAGGCAATATTTTTATAAAATAAGGCAAACAAAATAAATGTTTAAATTAAATTAAACAGGTATAATTAAATAAGTAGGTAACTATTCTTCTGTTCTCTCACTATAACTGGGAGGTTTTAGAGTTTTTCCATTTCAGAGCCAAAGAAAGAATTGGAAGTAGACCTAATGCAGGAAGAAATGCTTGGGAATCCTCCAAACGATAGAAAGATAAGTTTCATCTCTTGTTGAGATCACATCCAACTCAAAATTTTATTTTTCATCAATTCTGAAAACTTTAAACTTCTGGGTTCTGGCAAAAGAGTGATGTGTCAGATTTCAGCCAAGATCTGTTCATGTGCCATTTCTATTTTGGTCTTCTCAGGTGAGTGCTGACTTGCAAAGCTTCACTCTGTGGATCTAGGGCTGCAGCCCCAGCACTTGCTTTAGAAATATGGTGAGAAGTAAGTAACCATGACAACTTGGAAATATCATCACTATATTCCATATTATGTTGTCTTCATGGGAAAGGTACAATTAAAATGTTGTGTTATCAAAATAAAATGGCACATTAGAAAGAACCCACGTTTTAAACATAGGTGATTCTAAATGGGTAACATGACATAATGTCCAATCATTTCTATGCTGGAGGAAGGTGGATTTTATTTTCTTCAAAATGGACATTTTATGAGCTGTATCTGTCTGGAAGCCTTTTCATATGTAAAATGTTGTTGTTTCTGCTAGGACCCATATATGCCAAAAATATGAACCATAATTTTCCTTTATAGTCATTAAGTCAGGCAAATACAAGTCAAGTCTATCACTTAATATGGGAAATCTCCAGAGAGAGATTTCCAAAAATAATATTTTCTTTATACATTTCTTGTTTCCATGTGATTTGTTTATGTTCAAAGCATTACTTTATCTATTTTATTATTTTTGGTAACAAAATGTACATGTCAGAAAAGTATATATAAATAAGTTAGAGACAAAATCTTAAATATAAATATAAATATAAATATATACTCCTTTAAATATACAGAGGAATAAACAGAAATACTTCAAGGGATAACTTATTAAAATAGTAATTAATATATTAAGGTCCTCTGACCTAGCTAAATCTTTTATCTCATTTCCAAATAAAGGTAAAATATTATTTCATTTTAATTTTTTATTTAGCAATTTTTGGATTTGAGTTTGACTTAGGAGATAAAATGTGTTTGCTTCCTAAATCTAATTAAAGCTTAGGAAATAGATGAAAGAGATGAATTGAAGGCTGAATGTAAATATAGTTTGTATGCCTGTGAATAATATTCCAAAGAATATCACTATATTACTGTCTGGTAAATCTGTTTCAAGATACTTTTTCACCTTAGCAAATTATTTCATAATTCCATAAAGCACTTCTTTAGCCAGGTTTTGTTATGAAACTGAAAAGATAATCATCAGTAAAAATTCCATTTTTCTGAATTTTTATTTTTCTAAAAATTATCTGTGTAATGTTCATGTTAACGAGTGATGGATAGGCCAGGATGAGTTGCCATAGTTATTTGGCTGATAAACATTTTCTTTAGTGTAGAATAATTATTTATTCGGTATAAATTCTAGTGTTCAATATGTCACCAATGCTTTTTTCTCAGCACATCTAGCCACTGGTGTCAGTGTATTCCAAAGAGAAACAGAGATCAGTTAATAAGAAAGTCACTGATGTCGGGGTATTAGTAGACAGGAGGTAAATTGGAAATGAGTTGCTAGGTTCTAAGAATCCAGCTGTGGACACTGTGGAGTTGACTTGGACAATGTGGAGTATGTTCTTTACTACAGCTGTTTTCACCTCCCTTTCTTCACTTCCTAGAAGGTAGAAAAGTAAACATAAAGTGTGTCAGAGAATTTAGAGAGGTTCTGTTCTGATGAAGACATAAAAATTAGGTCTATCCTGCAACTCATCCAGAAGTAAATAAATAAAACATATATGTAGCTATTTAAGATAGGACATTGCAAAGAAATTCAGAAAAGTCCATTATATGTGAACAAACTAATCATTTGACTGTTAGAAATTCTGAGTGGTTCCTGATGTAAATTGCCAAGTTTTTGTTATATTTAAAGTATATTAGTGATTATATATATGTATCTTCCATAATGTATTTTATTTTCCTCTTCAGAAAAATACCATTAAATAGAAATTTTAAGGTAAAATATTAAATGATAATTAATATTTTTTAAAATTGAATTCCTCATTGGTACGTTATATACACATCATGATCACACTCAACATTGAGAAATTGTACCAGTTTATGACATAAGTTAATTCTCATTTTTACCCACTCCCCTATCCACCCTACTGCTCCCCACATCCTATATGTATATGCTTTCTTTCTTTTTAATATCATAATTTTTCTTTCCCTTCATTACTTACCTCTAACCTTTTCCCTTTGAATATTTTCTATTTCACAATATCTATCCTACATTCTAGAACTCCTCTACATCTTCAGATTCACATAGAAGAGGAAATATATAGTATTTTTACATATGTAGCCTATTTGTATCAGTTATGTATGTGTCCTCAAGGTATGTCCAGTTATGTATAAATGACTTAAACTTAGCATTCTTTATGGCAGGGTAATATTCCATTTTATTAAAAAAAAACTATCTTCTTTATCCAGTCTCCAGTTGATGGACATTTGGGTTGTTTCCAAGATTCAGCTATCACAAACTGAGCTACTATGAACATGAGTGCACATATGTTGCTATGGTATGATACTTTTTATTCTTTCATGTATATTCTGAGCAGGGAAATAGCAAGGTCAAATGAGACTACTAATCCTAGTTTTTTGAGGAATCTCCACAGTGGTTGCACAGTCTACATTCCCACAAAAAATGAAGAAGAGTTCCTTCCCCCACCCCCACCCCCTCAGCCTTGTTAGCATTTATTGCCAGTTAATTACACAATAGCAGATGTTCATTGTGGAGTGCGATGAAATCTCAGGTTGCTTTCATCTGTATCTGGCAACTGACCGTGGTATTGAGCATTTCTTCGCATGCTTCTTGGCTGCTTCAACTTCTTCCTCTGAAAAATGTGTGTTCATTTCAGAGGCTCAACTTTGAATTAGGTCTTTATATTTGGGGAGGCTGATTTTTTAAGCATTTTATGTAGTCTAGGTAGTATCCCCTTGTCTGAGAAACAGGTAATAAAGATTCTTTTCACATATTGATGTTGGTTGTCTTTACACTCTGCTGGTGGTCTCTTTTGCTGTGCAGAGGCTTTTTAATATAATGAGATCCATTTGTGGATTATTTGTGCTAGTTCTCATGCTTTAGAAGTTTTTATTCATAAAGTCTTTCTGTAAGCCAGCGTCTCTAAGAATTTTACTTAACTTGTTTTCCAGCAGGTTTAATATTTATGTTTTAATGTTTAGGTCTGTTATTCACTTTGATTTTAGGTTAGTACACAGTAAAAGAAACAGGTCTAGTTTTAGTCTATGGTAGAGTAAAGCCCTGTTTTTTCAGCATCATTTGTGTAAGAGGCTGTCTTTCCTCCACGGAAGGTATTTGGATCCTTCATCAAAGATAAGGTAGCTTAGTGTATCTGAATACAAGATCAGTGCTCAAAAATCAATAACCTTTGTATACACAGACAATAGACTTACTGAAAGAGAAACTGGTGAGTCAAGGACTTTCACAATAGCATTCAAAAAATGAAATATCTAGAAATCAATCTAGCATAGGAGGTGAAAAACCTCTACTCTGAAAAGTACAGCACCCTGAAAAAAAGAGCTTGAGGAGCATATCAGAAAATGGAAAAACATCCCTTGTTCCTGGGTAGGAAGAACCAATATCGTCAAAATGGGTATACTCCCACAACTACTATACATATCAGTGCAATTCCAATTGAAATTCCATCACCATGCTTCACAAATCTAGAGCAAATAATCTAAAAATTCGTCTGGAACCACAAAAGACCTAGAATTGCAAAAGCATTTCTAAGTAACAAAGACATTGGCTGGGGTATTATTAACCTCAATTTGAAACTATATTACAAAGTCACTGTGATTAAAAACTGCATGGTACTGCCACAGTAACTAAGCCAAGGACCAGTGGAATAGATTCGAAGCCTCAGAAACAGCCCCACATATACTAAGCCACCTTATCTTTGACAAGTGGTCAATAGTTTGTTTTCAAATGTGTTATTAAGCAATACCCCATCACCATATTTGTTTTATGAATGATCAGTATTGTACCATTAGATATAAATTTAAAGAAGTTATTGGACAAGCATAAAAAATAATGAATAGCTAGTCTTTTTAAAATTTTGGCAATACTTCCTGGTGGTGCCCATTCTAAAATATTCATACAATTACAGAACATGTAGTAGTAGTCTTGATTCAGGTACTAAGAAAAGATTTTCTTAATTCTAGCCAAAATTTTGGGATTGCTTTTAGAAAAGATTTACCCATACTTATAAATGAAAAGTCAAATTAGTATGCACTGCAAATATGTTCATCAATAAAGAGAAACTGGAGAAGGACATAGAAAATTGATAAAAATGTTCTTTTTCACTTAAAATCAAAGAAAACAAACAAAAAATATCCAAAAAATGAAAAAGTATCAATTAGAATTAAAATCGAGTAAAACTAAATTTTAGGGAAATATTATAACCATTTAACCAAATCATATTATTAGTATTTCTTGGAGTCTTTATGCTAAAAATCATAATATGAGGAAACTGGATGAATATATTCTTAAGATGTTTGAATGAAATGTCCCATAAATTGCAGAGTTTTTGTCTTACATTCCTGAAAATTGGCTTTATCAGCTTTCATCAATGATGAAATTAGTATATATATATATATATATATATATATATATATACTAATATATATTAGTATATATATATATGTTACATATATATGTGTGTTATATATATATGTTATATATAATATATAACAAATTATAAAGTGTAGATCTGATTCATTTCATAATGCCTTAATGTAAATGAAATCCAATATAATCATAATAAGAATAAATTTTAACATATTCATAAGACAGCTGATTATTATAGCACAGTGGACTTAAGATTATATTAAAAGGGAAAGATTTACTGAGTATAGTTCTAATTTTGGAAGAGAGAATTAAGTGATATTAAAAGTAACATTCTGTTTGTCCTAATAATAAAATCATTCTGAACTATGAAATTTTATAATATATCTACACTGATCAAATAATAGAGTGCTATTTGTTAGTTTGTAGGTGCTAGAATTGAAGAATTAGTTTTTAAATACTGTATGAGTGACCTATAACTAACTAAATAAACCTATCCCTATGTGAGTTAATTAAAATCAGGTTGATTCATTGGCTATAGTCATGCTCTATTATTAAAATTATTTCTGAACTAAAATTTTGACAGATTGTAAAGAATTTTACAATCTGAAATATTTATGAAATGTACTGAAAGGTTAGTGATTGAATATTATGAAACTTATTAAAATAATATTAAATATACCTAAGAACTGTAAGAAATTAATATAGATAAATCAGATGGGTATTGAGATAAATTTTCTGCTTGTTTATTTTTGGTATTGACTATCAAACTTTCAACCTTGTGGTTGTAAGGCAGGGAGTGGAACCACTGAGCAAAATCCCTGGCTCCAAGATTATTTACTTGTGATTTAAGAGAAAAGCACGGAACGATTATGTTATGCTAACATTAACAATGTGATTGATTGCCATTAAATTTAAAAAATACTATAATATTAAAACATGGGGTTACTTTGTTATATAGGGATGAAAATTTTTAGACAACTAAAATACAATTATCTAAAAGAAATTTATTGAGAACTATTCGGATTCAATGAATTTTTTTCTTTTTCTCAATTTTTTCTTTGTTTATTTTTAAATTCAAATCTTTACTGGTACATTATGAATTTTTTTTTTTAAGGTTTTTTGAGACAGGGTCTCCCTTTGTAGTTCAGGTTGGCCCTGAGCTCAGCCTCAAGCTCACATCACAGCAATCCTCCTGCCTCTGCCTCCCGAGTGCTGGGATTACAGGCGTGAGCCACCACGCCCGCCACTGTGGTATGTGGTACTGGTTGCTGCGGGGGTGAGTCTCCACGCCCAGTATGGTATGCGGTTACCGGGGATCAAACCTGGGTCCCTGCACTTGCAAGACAGTGCCAGAACCACTGAGCCAACTCCCCGGCCCTACATTATGAATTTTTTAAAATCTTTATTGGTACATTAAATATACACATCATGATTGCACTCCATAATGGGGATTTGTACCAGTATAAAACACAACTTAATTCTCATTTTTTCCCATAGCCCTACCCACCCTATCACCCCCCCATATACATAAAATTTGTTTCCTTACTTTTTTGTTACAATCTCAACATTGTCCCCTTTCACAACAAATGGGACCTCATTCTTTTAAAAAGCTTCTGCACAGCAAAGGAAACCACCAACAGTGCAAACAGGCAACCAACAATGTGGGAAAAAATCTTTACCAGCTGTTCCTCAGATAAAGGGCTACTATCTAGAGTATATAAAGAGCTCAAAAAAATCACCCCACCCAAATTTAATGACCCAATTCAAAAATGGACATCTGAAACGAACAGATATTTTTCAGAGGAAGAAGTAAGAGCAGCTAAGAAGCATATGAAGAAATGCTCAACATCATTATGAATTTTTAACAATTTCAAAATCTAACAATTCATGGAATGTGAATATATGGATATATATGAAAAGTATTTAATTTTTTTCTCTACTAACTGAAAATTATAATAATTGATCTAAGAAATGAGTTGGAAGGTGAAGTAAAATAAATCTTCAGCTGACTGGTGTCAACGTTAGGGAATAAAATATTGAAATATATTCATCATGAGATCAAAATCTGTTCAAAAGAATTATATAAATCAGTTTAAACAACAAAAAAATTAGGAGAATGAGAGATAATGGTCTCATATAAATACAGTGAACATTCTAGGTACTTTGCCTACTAGAACATTTGTAGGGTGTAATAGGGTGAATTAAATTGCATGTTAAAATAAAAACCCTTTATGGCCGGGGCTATAGCTCAGTGGTTCCAGCACCTGTCTTGCAAGTGCAAGGACCCGGGTTCGATCTCTGGTTACCACATAACAATACTGGGCGTGGAGACTCACCCCAGCAGCAATCAGTACAACATACCACAGTGCCAGGCTTGGTGGCTCATGCCTGTAATCCCAGCCCTCGGGAGGCAGAGGCAGGAGGATTGCTGTGATGTGAGTTGGAGGCTGAGCTCAGGGCCAGCCTGAACCACAAAGCGAGATCCTGTCTCAAAAAAACCTTAAAAAAATAAATTAAATAAATAAAAATAAAAACCCTTTAGTTTGCCCTTTTAGTAAAATGCAGCTTCATAGATACTCTATCATGCTCATAGTAAGTTGGTACAATAAAAACTAGGTAAATAGTTGTTTACTTAATAAACGTTTTTCTGTCATTTTCAAAATAAAGGGCACACCTACCTTTTTCAACTCATTAAACGTCTTTGGGACTAATTGAGTGAAATTAGATAGAAGAAATTTAAATTTCCCATGATATGTAAATGTGTAATTGTTACTAATTATTCCTATTAACTCACCGGCAAGGCCTGAAGAGTTACAGTCCTAATCGCTTGGAGCCTGACCTCAGATAGAGGTTTTAGTAATTCTAGCAAATGAGACAATTTACTTTCCAATGTTTCATAATTATATGTTTTCAGTATAAAAAGAAATCATAGCAATTTCATTTGGTTCAACTTAAGGCTTTTTTTTTTTTTTCTCTAGCTCAAACTATCTGTTATAAAAAGTACTAATTAGTGATAATGCACTATTAATAAGCTATTCTCACCTTATAGATGGTTATTTGGCCCTAATTAGATAGAATTAGAAGATCAGATATTAATTTTAATTTTTTAATAATAAGGGTTGGAAGGGCCCGGGATTTTGCTCAGTGGTTCCAGCAACTGTCTTGCAAGCGAAGGACCTGGGTTGGTTCCCCCGGTAACCACATAACAATGCTGGGTGTGGAGATTCACGCCCACCAGCAATCAGCACCACAAACCACAGTGCCGGGCATGGTGGCTCACGCCTGTAATCCTAGCACTCGGGAGGCAGAGACAGGAGCATTGCTGTGATATGAGTTTGAGACTGAGCTCAGGACCAGCCTGAACCACAAAGCAAGACACTGTTTAAAAAAAAAAAAAAAAAAAAAAAAAAAAAAAAAAAAAAAAAAAAAAAAAAAAAAAAAAAAAAAAAAAAAAAAAAAAAAAAAAAAAAAAAAAAAAAAAAAAAAAAAAAAAAAAAAAAAAAAAGTGTTGGAAGACTTAGAACTAGCCACTTCATTGCACAATGTTAGTGAAACTGAAAGGGAAGAAAAAAATTGATTAAAAAAATGCAGATTTTATTCTTAGGAATAAAAAAAAATCAGGTTTTATTCCTAAGAGTAAAAAAAACTCAGGAAACACAAGTTAGTTATTAGAAATATGTAATTCAGAGATGAAAACATTTTTAAAAATAACTAATTATAAATTAAATAAAGTACTTTGGAAAATAATAATTCCATATTGTGCAGGTTCCTGGATAAAATAAAATTCTCATCATTCTATATACATAAAATTTGCAGTTCAATGACATACTAATAACTATAAAGCAAGCAAAATCCTTTCAGAGAAAATAAAAATGAAGGAATGTTTTATGATAACATTTTGAGATTTTATGAGACATAATTTATGCTATAGAGTTAATATAAACTCTGAGTGGCAGATATCTCTCCTTTTTCTTGAAAGTATATATGTTTACTTATTTCTAACTTCGCTCATTCCATGGTGAGAATGTAATCTAATTTATTGCAGTGACCTTTCTGCCTGTGACGCATGCTATACATAAGGAAATCTCAGCAAAAGATCTTTCTTCCAAAATATAAAGAGAACTGCATATATGTACTGACCATTTTCAGTGGCTGTCAGGGGATTACTCTGGTCCCCACTCAAAGTTCTGTGTTTTCATCTCCTTTGTTATGTTTCCTAATCAATTGATACGGGTGTTGAGAGAGGATTAAGTACAAATATTCAAGTATTTGTAGAATGACCTTTTTACTTCATCTTGGAATCATAACGCTAAGTGAAATATATTAGAGGCAGCAGTTTAAATGTCTCATGTTCTCCTTTTCAGGAAATTCAAATTGCAGATAAAGAGTAAAATGCAAATAGAAGGAATTAGGGAGGTCTTTCTCAGATGAGAAGGAGATCAAGAGGAGAGGAGGCTGAAGGAGGCATGGGAAAGGGGATGAAAAGGAATTGAGCTGGGTTAGGTACGCTGACCTACTCTACACGAGCATAAAATTAGGCACTGTAAACATGCAGTGTATAAGATTTTAAAACATAAATGGAATCACTTTCAAACCGTTGATAAGCAAAGGGATTTTATTTCCATTAAATTTTTGTGACTATAATCTAGATTTTTATTGTTTGGTACAAAAGAAACAAAGTATTCAATTGATGATCTTACATATTTTCTTTCCTAAAATTGAAGAGTTTTGCAAGGTATGGTTTGAAGCTATCAGTTCAGTGAATATCTAATTTCTTCCTTTGTTTTTTTTCTTCATTATAAGCCTTGTAAGGAGTGTATTTACTTTTTTATTTTTTAAATGAAGTTTATTGATGGAAATTAGGAATATATTATAATCACATTCATTCCAGGGAATTTGTTCCTGTACATGATATATCTTGGTTCTGAAAATTTTCCACAACCTTTCCCTTCTTTTAAACTCTCTACTCCTTCCCATTTAGGTAAGTTTTGTTTTTAATTTTTCTTCTTTGTATATATTTTATAGAATCCAATTTTACAGAATATGCAAAAAGTAATATATATCAAATATTTACAGTTCTTAAAATTAATGCAATAAATGATATCTAGTATGTAATTCACAGTTAATACACTTACTTCACAGTTAAAATATAATTAGTTTTTTGGTGTTTATGTTTTAAACACAAATTAATTATTCTTAATGAACGATATAGTACAAACATCAGTCTTTGGAAATATTATCTTTGTTGATTTAAATTTTTATATTTTAACTACATCCTTAAGACAATCCATCCTTGATAGATATACCATTTATTGTATTTATAAATGTGATTCTAATGAATATATATATATATATATATATATATATATGTTTGTGTGTGTGTGTGTAGAATGTATGTTATTTTCTGAGAATATTTAGCTTAAATAATTATTTTTGTCTTTGAAATTTGTTAATTTCCTTTTAATTTTCAATGATGAATTTTTTTTGTTTTTAAGAATTTGTATTATCATGCAATAATCATACATGTCAACGTTGTAACATGAACACCGATTGCATCCATTTAGTTAACATTTCCCTCTGTTGTTATTGTCTTATATTTAACTGAGCACCTGTCCAGGCTCTTCTTCATCTGGCTCCTGGTTTCAGGTCATTTCTTCACATTTTTACCTTCACATTAGTTGTTCCCCTGATGGAATCCTCGATTGGTCCCTCTGCCCACCACGATGATTCCCACCCTGATGAATTCCACGTTCCTCTGATGCTCATAGTTTTTGCATTTTAGTTTCTTTAGTGTATCTGCTTGAGAAATTTCACTGTATTAGATGATACTTGTATTTGCTTTTACGAAATGCTGGAGTTCGTGCACTAGAGTGGAGGTGGCAGTTTAAATTCCAGCCTGCGGTGAAAAGTGTGCGCGGTCTCCCTGTCCTTTTAGGACGTAATGTTACAAGAGTATTATTTTTCTAGTAAGGAGTGTAATACTTTATTTGCATTTTGTTAATTCTCATTTATCTATTGGTGAGGTAGAATGTTTCTTTCTCTTTATTGTATTTTGTTTGTTTGTTTGTTTCATGCATGCTTTTTGCTTAACTCTTCCTAAGTTTCTTGAATATCTTTGTTATGACTAAGAAGTACCTCGAATACTCTACATAGTAAATTCATGACTATTAACATAATTAATGAGGTTATTGGTTGAATAAAATAGTTAATTTAGAAGGAAGAAGATCTATCCATTTTTCCCTTTACTTTCTGGGATTTGAGTGTGAAAATAGACTAGTGTTAAATAAATTTTTAAAGAAATATTTGTAAACCTGAGACATATGAGGATGTGGTACCACATTTTTATTTGATTAGATTATTATTATTGTTGTTGTTGTTGTTATTGTTATTATTATTATTATCAATTGAGACAGCGTCTCTCATTTTGTTCAAGCTGGCCCTGAGCTCACCCTTAAACTCACAGCGATACTCCTGCCTCTGCCTCTCAAGTGCTGAGATTACAGGCATGAGCCACCATGCCTGGCACTATGGTATGTGGTTTTGATTGCTGGTAGTCATGAGTGTCCATGCCCAGCATTGCTGTATGTGGTTACCAGGGATGAAACCCAAGCCCTTACACTTGCAAGGCAGGAGCCAGAACTACCGAGCTAAATCTCTGGCCCAAATTAGATTATTATTTAACTTTCTGCCTTTAATCAAAACAAACTTTTAATAATAAACATGTGCTACTTTTTCTTTAAAATATCAAGTGGAAAGTTACAATTAAAAGAACTATAATTATTAAGGAAAAATAATGGAGAATTATAAAAGACTCAAATTGTAAAACAATTGGATAGTTTAATGAAGAATAATTATTGGTAAAATTGTGTAAAATAATTCAAAACACAGCCTTAGAAGAACAACCTAGGCTATTACATAATGATAAAATATAGATGTAAAATATGACACTATTATACCAAATATAAAATGAATCTTATTTATCAGGCAAAGATTTTCAACAAAAAAATCAACAAATTGTGTTTTGGACTATATCAGTCCCATTTTAGAGATAAATTTTAATGCTTTGATAAAATTATTTTATAATTACATTAAAATGTAAGTAAAAAGTAAATTTATGCTTTTATTTCACAAGAAGGTAAATTTTGTACAATTTTGATAATGCCATATTTTGCTTAGCATCTGGAATTATTTCCAACCTTATTTTTGGCTTACTATTTAAATATTTAGGGCTAATTCCAACAGTAAAACTAGCAGACTGTTATATTTTCTGGACCTGAAAGTGAAGTTGCTTTTATTGAAGATCCCAAGAAATCAACAAGCCAAGTATATCTTGATGAAAATAAAAAGTTCAGGAAGAATTTGAAGCAAAAGTTGAGGGCAACAATTCATCTTGCATTTCCCTTTTACTAAATATATTTTAAATTGTTCCATACATGCATTTTGTGAAAAAGGTGAATACAATTTTTAAATTAAAAATTCAAGTTAATTGTGACTTATTCTTATGCAGAAGTTAACAAATTATTGATTTGACTGATTTTTTTATGATTATTCTAGTTCTCACATGAGAATTTCATCACCCATTGTTGGGGAATAGTTCACAATTTCCATATATGAAACGATGCCAGTTATCAAAGAAGTGATGTGAGTTTGGATGTCAGGCCTCTCTCTCTGTATAAACACCTTCTGTGGTTTCTCTTCTCCACATTTCTCTGCATTTCTTTTATGTGAACCTCTTCACTTTTGCCAAAGCCCAGTAACGTGTCTCCTTAGTTTTCTAATATTCCCAAATTATTTCATGAACTGCTGAGATAATCACAGATACACTGTCTTGTGTGCAGTGCATTCTCATGAGCCTTTCGTTCACGTTTTCACAGCTACATGATGAATAACCAATAAGTTCGCTGATGTCCTTGAATCTGTATTGTTCCCCAAAGGCCTGTGCAGTAAAAGCACTGTCCCCAGTTGGCTGCTTCTGATCCATGGAAACTTAGGTGGGAGGCCTTAGGTCATGAAGTGAGTGTTGGTGGGTGAGGTACAATCTTACAGGGATTGTGGACCTCAATTTTTCCAGTCACCATTTTGATATGAACTATCTTGATTTTCCACAAACTCCAGGTCACTATAAATTTTCTCTTTAGAGGATGAAAAGGGACATGGATAGCAGCCCATAGGCCGAATCATCAAAGGCTTTGAGCAACAGCAACAACAAAAATCCTTCCCTCTTTGTTACACTTGTCTCAGACTTTTCCTTGGTAACAAAAAGCCGATTAATATTGTATCATAGTGGTTATCTTTCCATATTCTGATTTTCCCAGAACTGTTTATATATTGCAAAACAGACAGAAACTTCTAATATTTATTTGTCATAATAACTGCTACCAACAAACTATCAGGTCAGTGTTGGCTTATTTGTTTATTTATGCTTCAACAATTAAAACCAAATAGAGAACATCTCAATGCTCACCTTAATAATTGTTCCAACCTACTTCTATTTGCTTTTTTATTTTAATGAAATTTTAACTACTTAGTCATGAGAGACTAATCTAATAATGGTATCTATTAGTGACAATCATTTGTGATATCTGTCGGTTAGTTAAAGTTTTGAGTCATAACTTTTATTTGCTACTGTGCCATTATTTAAGTATAACAATAACTCCTGAGGAGACTTCTGTAGCTACATTATCCTATTAAAAATGGTTATGAGGGGCCGGGGAGTTAGCTCAGTGGTTCCGGCGCCTGTCTTGCCAGTGCAAGGACCCGGGTTAGATCCTGGTAACGACATACCGTACTGGGCATGGAGACTCACACCCAGCAGCAACCAGAACCACATACCACAGTGCTGGGCATGGTGGCTCACGCCTGTAATCCCAGCACTCGGGAGGCAGAGGCAGGAGGATTTCTGTGATGTGAGTTGGAGGCTGAGCACAGGACCAGCATGAACCACAAAGCGAGACCCTGTCTCAAAAAACTTAAAAAAAAAAATTGTTATGAGAAGATTTAAAAGTTTAGTACCTTGTATTTATTAGTATTTTGAGCATGAATGGCAGAAAAGAGTGATTGACAGAGATGCTATCATACACCAGGCTGAAATCAGTGAAGCTTACTGTAAGCATAAGAAAATCAGAACATCTGCTTCCACAGCAGGGTATAGAGTACCTCTGAAATCAAGTCTAGAACCATTGAATGAGCTAGGGTGAGCTATTAATAGTCTATTTATGCAATATTTAGGAAACATTTCTAACAAATTCACACTTGAACTTCACAAGTTTTGCCAATATAGATCATTTTCTACCATCTAGTCTGTTAATCAGGTAAACTATTTGATATTTATTGAAGATGTATTTTAAGAACTTAGAGCAGCAAATTCAGCAGTGAAATTCTTTATACTTGCTAACCAGTGTGAGGCACACATTATTGATTAAGATAACCAAACTCACTAGAAATTAACATAATTACCCATGCTTAGAAATTATAAGGAAGATGACAGAAAAGAAAACCTGTTCAATAACGATACTTCTATTCTGATCAAATTCAATGTTGGGAGTGATCACTAGCCTGATTGCAATAGACAACTTTCTAAGGAGGTACACACAGTGCAATACAAAAGTACCCACCCAAACCAAGAAGATGCTCCATGTTATCTGAGTGAAGTTTGTCAAAGACAATGTGCAATAGTATCAGGTAGGAAGCTGAGGTTTAGGTTAGGTCATGTACCTGAGCACATAGTGTCTGATATTTGATTCCTAAAGCAAGAAAAATTCAGACCCAGAAAAGTCTTAAGCATTTTCCTTAGAATTGAAGACAGAAATAGCCAGTTCTGCAAGAGAGTCTTAAAACTAAGTGACAAGAGTCAAAATGAAACCATCATAAGCAATGCCAGCTTAGGAGAAAATATCTGGCTTTAAGTTGAACATTAAGAATAAAATGGATATATATCCATATCCATATATATATATATATATATATATATATATATGTGTGTGTGTGTGTGTGTGTATACATACATATATACATATCCATATATGTGTATATATATACATACATATATATACATGGATATGTGTATATATATGTATATGTATGTATATATATACACAGATACACATACATATATGAATGAATGAATGAATGAATGAATGAATGAATCTTGCAGGAAGGACAAATCTGTCTTTTTTGACATTGGTCCTGCTCTACTGGAGCCATGGATTAAATCCAAGCATATGTGGACCAAAAAATAGTATGATCTGGAATTGAAAAGCAAGTGCCTGTGGGATCATTTACATTGATTCAGATATTAAATTAGTTAACAGAATTTGTAGTAGATTATACCAGTTAATCAGTGATTCCATTCACACAAAATATTTCAGTATGGAATAATTCTGTTAGATATAAACCATGATCAATTTCTCATGCTGTGTTTCATGATTTACTTTCAAATGTTAGAGTAATGTGATATTTTCAGCACATGAAAAGATAAAAAATTGTATTCGCGTTAACTTGTGTATTGGTCAGGCTTCTTTCCTATGGATTCACTACTACATTGCTAACACAGTTTTATGCCTCCACACTCTTCATAGCTGCAATTCCTCACACATGTTTAATATGCAATGTCATTTAAAATAAAATTAAATCTAGCATCAGATCCATTATTAGTTATAGCTAACATGTTCTGTTAAACAAGGAGGTAATGCTTATTGTCTAATGTCTGAACATAGAAAATATATTCAGGTTCATAATAACCAATGACCTTGCCCATGTTGACCCATCAGATGTTATTCGTGAGTTCCATCCTTCAACACTGGCCAGACTTCTTTCTTTTCCTTCAAGTCATCATAAAACTGTTGTCTCTAATGAGTCATCATAGGAGAATTTTATGCACCAATTATTTCTTAAGTACACTTACTTAATTTAGGCCCATTAAAGATGAGAGAAACGGCTCCCAACTAGAAGCGAAAATGAGATCCAAGATTTTACCTTTCATATATATAATCAGATTAATTGTGCTGAAATACGCCAAATTTAAGAATAATAGAACTCGAACTTCTTTCTTAAGCATTCACTTAGGAGAATAATTATACACTCCCCAAAATCCTTGGTAGTAACAAATTTAAATCTTGGATCTCAAATCCTGAAATATTTAGTTGACATCAGTGGGAAAAATTTATTTTATAGGCAAGGTTTTTAATTTAATGTATAAATTTTATAAATCAGAGAGTAATAGTAAAAATATTTTAATTTTCAACATTGCCCAATGTGTAAGTATTGAAAATGCCTTCTTCAAAGGGATTCTGAATTTTGTGTATGTCACCTTTAACTATGTGATCAGCTTTCTGTTGATGAGAGAAAATAAAATGCATGACCTT
The DNA here is from genome assembly GCA_004026965.1 of Petromus typicus. NCBI lineage: Eukaryota > Metazoa > Chordata > Mammalia > Rodentia > Petromuridae > Petromus > Petromus typicus. Next base: position 31,541 of record PVIR01007005.1, read on the forward strand.
CATAGTTTAAGGGATGAAAGGCTTGTTTTGGCTACAAATTTCAAAGGCTTTAGTGAACAGCTGAGTGATTATGACTTAAAAGGTAAAAGAAAAGAGAAGCAGATGAGTGAGTCTCCTCTCTTTGGGAGAGTCAGAAAGCAAAGATCTTGAAGGGTACCCAGGAAAGATGAACCCCAAGAAGTTTCCACCAGGGACCCGGTTCCTCCAACCCAATCCATCTCCTGGAAAATCTGATATACAGTCAGTGATGACAAATCATCAGTGATTTCAGCATGTATAAATAAACTATGTTTTTGCATATGAGTAGCTGGTAGTGTTAGGGATGCCATTCTGCCCAGACATAACTGGGTAGTTGGTTGATTATTTTTGAACCAGATTCCTTTGTTTCATAGTGGTAATAAGTTGTTTTTAACAGGGTGATTTCTATACCTTTCGAGTTAGGAAGTATCACCAAATTCTTGCCTAATAACTGACTGGAGAGGTATACTCAGCCTTACTCACTCTCTAGATGAATGAAGAAAAAGTGGAAACAAGAACCAGTGGATATTTTTCAAATCATTAGTGAGGAACAGTAATTCATTTCATTTTGAAATTTCTACCTCATTTCTTTTTACTTCTATGAAGTGCTCTGTCTTTATAGTTACTAACACTATTGATTTTGATGTCTTTAAACTACTTTCTTGAATATAATGGATGGATGCTCTTTGTAGGAATGAAATTTTACAGAGAAGTTCTGAAGATCATCCAATGCTTGGAAGAGCTTATGATATTTATAAAATATGTCTTTCAGATAGTAACTAGATGAAAGTTTGGTTCATTGGAGGGTCTAAGAGAATGAGAATGACTATTCATATCCTCTCATTGCCCCAGTAGACATGTCCTGCCATAGCCACTTACAGCCATTGATTATCACTTTCTCCTTATTCTTATTAGTGTTTAAGATTTTCATCTTTCTCTTTCACCTGTTTCTGTCTTGCCTTTCCACCTTTCCTCCTTCTTTGCCATTGTAATTCCTTTATTCCATCATTTCTACCTATGCCCTCTGTCTTTCCATTCTTTCCTCCCTCCTTCTTTCCACCCTCAACTAAGGTATTCTCTCTCATTCAACATCCTGAAGCTGAGACCTGTCCTGTACCACTTCACTCACTGCACCTTTTCAATCCAGTACTGAGCTCAACACAACCATTTATAACAGGGAACCTTCTTTTCTCCAGCATATCGGGAACCTCTTTGTTTGTTGAGATAATGACCATTTATTTCAAAGAGCAGCAGCTTTGTAGAGAGTAAAGCCTTATTTTACTCATGTTCTTATCTCCTTTACTCCAGTAATACAAATATACATTAACCAGACTATAAAATCTTTCAGAGCAGGAACTTCCCTATTAATTTTACATATCATCAAATTGTAGTTGTTGCAAAATAAATACTTGATGGATAGAGGAAGTAAGGAGGAAGAAGGAAAGAAGGGCTTTAGCAAGAAGCACTGAAAGTACTATTGTGGTTATGAGAATTGTGAAGCTTTAAACAACAATTTCTCCTCAAATATATGTTCCCTGCAACCATTGTTCACTGAATAAATTTTGATGCTAATTTAGGTAGCAATTATGGAAAAAGCTTTGACCATCTACACTATTTATTTTCAAAGAAAATGACTTCTCTTAAAAATGAAATATTGTAAAACTCCATTATCCAAATAGACTTAGTCATCTGGGTAACTTTTTTTGCTATTCTATGTGTACTCTCTTTACTATCTAATTTATTTATTGAAAAACCTGACTATATTACATTTATTTTCCCAAAGCACATTTCTCTTGCACCTCTGGCTCAAAGCTTCAGCAATCTCCACAACCTCACCTGGCTACATGTAACATCCAGACGTCTTCACACAAGATGGTGGCTGCTGAGCTTTCATCGTACCCTAAAGCGGCTATCCAAATGTGCTCTATCATGAAACTGGGTACCACTCCCTCATCCCTCAATTCAGATGTCAGGAAATTATTCTTCAGCTTAGTTCCCCTCACATCTCCCTTACAGTCTCTCATGATGTATTTTTGACTCTGACTCAAGTATATTCTGGAATTGTTTCATTGCAATCCTTTTACCCAAATTCAATACCATCATTCTATTTTATTCCTATTCTTTCAGTTTATTCTTTATACGGAAACCAAGAGAGTACTTTCTGAGCGCAGCCTTATCTGATGGTCCCCACCTCAGAAGTTTGTCTTTGACTCCGGAATGAAGTGACAAAGCTTTCTCCCTGACACATGCCCTTCCTCCCACCACAGTTCCTCAGAATGCTGAGGCCAACTGAGCTGCTGTTACTATTTGCTGTTTCATTCTGGCTCACCTTCCCAGTGGGCCTTTCTCATTGCTTTTCTATCCTTCACTCTTTGCTTGGATTGTATTTCTCTCTTTAAAAAGTATATTAGTATATGTCTGTGATACAGCATAAGGACCTTTATCATGAGGAATTTGTAGAGGAGAATGTGAAAATTACTTCCCCAGAGCAAGCTTCTAGATGAACCCATCTGCATAAAGTAACTGCACTAATCACAATTCTAATAAAAATTATACATTTACAGTAATTTTTAAATTACTTAATTTATCACTAAACATAAAACTCATGGGGTAAGGGATATAGATAGATAGATAGATAGATAGATAGATATAGATGTAGATATATATCTTCTGAGCCCACTCTGTCCTGTGATGCCTAAAGTAAGGAAAGAACAAAATAAATGAAGAATGAAGTGCAAAGAATCCAGAAGTGAATATTTATACATCAGATATTTTCAAGGACAGGTACACACATATATGCCAACATAGTTTTCATGCAATAGAAGTTTTGTTCATAAAATCTTTCCCTAAGCCACTATCTCCAAGAGCTTTAACTAACCTGTTTTCCAATAGGTTTAGAGTTTCTATTTTAATACTTAGGTATCTTAATCCACTTTGATTTTAGTTTAGTACATGATGAAAGAGATAGATCTAGCTTTAGTCTTTGGAAGGTTAAAACCCGTTTTTTCCAGCGTCATTTGTTAAAAATACTATCTTTTCTTCACTGTGGATATTTGGCTCCTTTGTCAAAGATGAGGTAGGTTAGTATATCTGGAGTTATTTCTGGATCTTCTAATGTATTCCACTAATCCTCAGGTGTGTTACAGTTAATGCTAGAGTAAGTGCTTTAAAACTATGTACATTTTTATGTTGCTCTTCGTATGTGTCAGAAATTTCTCAGAACTTTCACTGGGCCAAGTTTGAGCTGAGGGGAGGACTGGAAGATCTAGAAGAGAGTCCATTTCCTTAGCGTTCTAGTTTCTAGAATTTTCCCATAATCCTTCACAGTTAGTCCCTTTCCTCCATCTTTGAAGTAAGCAAAATGGCAATATTTGATCTGTCTCTTTCTATGACTTTACACTGGAAAAGTGCTCTGCTTTTAATGACGTAGGTAATCATATTGGACCCTTCCTGATAATCAGAAAAATCTCCTAATGTTAATTTAACTCCATTTGCAAAGTAACTTTGCCAAGAAAGGTAAAATATTCACAGGGCTCGTATGTTGGCACCTACCATTTTTCTTTCTACCACACAGCCTGAATGGAAGAATGACTCGATTGTAATGAGGCTTTGGTTTAGAAGTTTGTGTGGTACAAGAACTTTCTGCAATTATCATCCACTCCTACCCTGATTTTAGAAACATACAGTGTTATGTGTGGAAGGGAACATAGCTGTTATCCAGTTAAAGTGTTTTGTTTTAGGGATTAGACAAAAGATACTGTCAGTAGTATATAATCAATACACATTAATTATTTAATGTTAATGACTAGGTTTCCTAATTATCCATTAAAGTGTTTTAAAGTTTGGATCTTACATTTTTATTAGGTCTCTAAGTAATTTTATGTAGGAAATAACTTTTCCTTCTCTAATTATGGTCCCTGGACACATGTTTAAAACCTATGACATGGATATAATTACTATATTGAATGAAAAACAATTAAGGAAACAAGCACTTAACTTTGTTTTTGCACAAAAAGAGAGCAGAATGTTGGATTTATCCAAAGAGGAGTGATGCAGAACACTTTTTTCTTGTTTTCAGACTATCCCAACTTTTATTATTTAATCTTACAGTGTCTCCCCCTTTCAAAATCATTTCATAGAAATCAGTTACACTGAAAGCAACTCTCTTTTCTTTACATATTTTCAACACACTTTTGAATGAGAGAAATATCAAGTGGGAAAAATGAGGCACTTGACACCGTCCTAGCCCCACACCAGCAGAGGCACCTGCTGACACCAACACATGACATGACCTGAATAGCAACTTGTGGGTAATGATGTAGTTTTACATTAGAGGGGGCTCAAAAAGCAAGGACCTAGTCTTCCAAGGAAATTAAATATGTGATGAATTCTGACTGAAAATGCAGTTATTTAAAATACCTATATTAATAACATATGGCAATATAAATCTTAAGAGCACTTTTAGATTATTCTTAGTTGATATTTATCTCAAAAATATGCGACACAGAAAATTGATGTGATTTTTATTGATTTTAGTTAAGAATGTTTAGTCCAGTAAAGATATATAGCCAGTCTTCTTGTCTTTCAATATCCCATAGTCTTCTACATATGATTAATTTATAAGTATGAGAAATGTTATCAACACAATTTTCACATAGAAGTAAACTGAGATCCACATATCCGCAGAATTTTTTAATTAATATTTTTTCTTTTGAAGATTGAATTGAAGATAATTGTATTTAAATGGCATTTTTAATTTGTGTAGTGGCAAAATAATTTTTGCAGAATTTTTATCTGCTTTTTATACTATCAGTACTTAAAGCTGAGCTTGAAGAAAGAAAGCTAAGGGTAAAATTCAAAAACAGTTTCTTTGTACGAACACCAAACATTTATACTATGATGATTTATTGTGCTGTTGCCATTTTTGTTTGAATCAGAGGTGATATGAAATTTAGTGTTTAAAATTGAAGCTGAACAATATACAAAAGGTTCTAGGAATATTATGCTGATTACAAGCATTCTGAGGAAAATTATGAGGGTGGAGGAAAGGGACAGGAAATCAACAGCAGCATGCTAATTTGAGCTCAGCTTGAAAACAGACTAAATAATATTTTGAATCTTATTATGTGATTATCTGAAATGTGCACCAAGGTTTATCAAAGGACAAAGGTCTTGTAGCTGTGATTTAAAATAATATTTTAAAGCACATCCGTCACAATATACTGCAAAGTAATACACATGCCAAAATATTGCTGATTTCCTGGTCACGTGCAGTATTTCACTAAACTTGTGTATTTGTGAGAAAAATAAATTAAATAATATTGAAAATGGGTTTAGTAACAAATGAAAGACATGCTTCTTTATAAAAGAGAGTGGAATGCATTTTAACATTCTTCATTGCACAAACAGTAAAATTACTATACACTGAATCATTATTTCTTTGAAAGATCTGTACTTAGTTTTGCCTTCAGATTACTTATATACATGAATTTTCTCACAAAACATCTTTTTCTTACAGGAATTTCTTGTTTACCTTTTTTATTTCCCTTGCCTTATAATTCAATCATTTATACTTTATTTGTATATTGATTTTTCACTTGTTTCTTCATTCTCCATATTTTTCATAAAGCATAGACTTAATATAACAGGGGCACTGAAAAAGAGAAACACGGCTAATAAAAGTTGAAATTCCTCAGGTATGGGCATCAGTGAAAGCTCACTTGGGGAGGAAATCATATTTGACAAAAATGTTTTCCTAGTCATCAGTCAAGTATCTTTCCCATCCATGAAACAAGACCATGAAAGCTTGGTGATGAATTTACTTTCTAATTTAAAGATAAACATACCTATTAAGTGCAGGAATAACTCAGTTTTAAAAGGTCGTATTATCTACAGTTTATATTTTGTCAATTTTTAATTTTATTGAATATTTCCAGGTTGCAATTTTGTCTGGAGTACAAAAGGGCATAAGTGTTTACACTGCAAAATGATCACATCAAGGTAACCAGCAATACTCGGTACACTACATAATTACTTACATATCCTTTTTAGCAGAAATCTACACACTTAAGATATAATTTCTTTGTTCCCCTCACACATACTTCAGCCTTTGGTACCCATAATAGGAGACTAATTCTGTTATCTGCCACACCAAAGATGAGCTCAGAGAGCATTGTGGAAATGAAAGAAGGTAGGCATATAAACACGAAGGACACACAGCCCATTGCTTTCAAGGGCCTTCACGCATTCCTAGCACCTTTGGATGAGTTACTGCCAATTTAATCCTGTTTCTCAGGAAGGTTTGGGTACCTCCCATTGTTCATTCATGTTCACATGGTCTATTTATGCCGTCACATTTCATTCATTATGTTTAGAAACTTAACTAGGAATTAGGAACATATTCTGAATATTTTTATTTAAAAATGCAATTAGACTTTTATGCAACAAATAATTTAATAACATAAATTTTCATGTTTTATTTACTAAGAATGCAAATAATAATTATATTTATTATTATATTATATTATATTATTATTATATTTATATTTAACTATTAAATTTTTTTGAGACAGGGTCTCGCTTTGTAGTTCAGACTGGCCCTGAGCTCAGCCTCAAACTCACATGCCAGCAATCCTCCTGCCTCTGCCTTCCCAGTGCTAGGACTACAGGCGTGAGCCACCACGCCCAGCACTGTGGTTTGTGGTGCTGATTGCTGGTGGGTGTGAGTCTTCATGCCCAGTATTGTATGTGAGTTGCCGGGGATTTGAACCTGGGCCCTTGCTCTTACAAGACAGGCGCTGGAACTACTGAGCTAACTCCCCGGCCATAGAATTATTTTTAACAGGGAAATAATTTATCCATTACAGTGCATTCTTCTATCTGTTGTTTTAGTTCAGTTTTGTAAAATCCCTTTGATATTTATTAATTTAAATAAGCCCAGTCATTTATCTATAAATTAGTTTCAGGACTAGTACTGTACTAATTTAATTTTTTTAATCTTAAATATGATTAAATATTGGAGGAACTTATATTACATTATTTTTCAGACTTTCTCACCTATTTTTTCAAACTCTAAAATTATATATTAAATAGTACCACATTATGTAACATAAATTGGTTTTGAAATTGTAATAAAATATTTAATATGAGTCAGTTGACATTTTTCATTATTCACTTTTAAAAAATATCTTCCCTACCCTCATATTCAAGACTTCACTTTTTATACCAATGAAGGTATGAAATCTTCCCCACACTGCATCCAATCACTGAAGCTATTACAGGTTTGTGAATATGCCTATATTTGTGTTAATGTATGCATATACATTCTGTATGTGTATTTGTACATTCTGCTGACTTATGGAAATGTGTTTTCATTTTAGTTTCTATCTAAAAACACTTTTACCAGTAAACTATGTAAAAACACCTGTACTAAAATACATATAAGTATTGTCATCTACATTAATCTGTAGGTTTGTCATCTACATTAGTATAGCCACGGATGTACAGTAACAGTGCTCATGCAAAACATAAACAGGAAAAACATTGTGGGAACGTATATGCATGAATCAGGAAACACATGAAAATATGAAAAAGGCATTGTGTATGAGAAGGAATTTAGACTAAATATAATCTCCATGCTGAGCATCCCTAAGTTTATATCTCAGGTCAGAACTTCTTTGAATTTCAAATTTGTCCACTCCTTTTTTTTTTTTTTTTTTTGGTATCTGCTATTAGATATCAAACTTAAGAACGTGGAAAATGCACAAGTTCTGTGTTTCTCCTTGAATCTGCCCCTAGCACAGTCATCCACCTTCTTCCAGTTACTCCAGCAAAAAAATCCTGACATCATCTGGTATTCTTTGATGCTGTATAATCGGTCTAAACTGTGGACTGGTTTCCCCACCCCATTGCAGTACTCTGGCATGAGTTATTCTGCCCTCACTTTTTCTACTGCACTTGCTTCTTTGCATCCCTCTTCCAATTAGCCTCTTTAGACTACTCCAACCCAGAAGTCGGAGTCACCGGCTCTACTATTGGACACCTCTACTCCAAAACTTCTACTGACTCCCAGAAGATTGGGAGGCAAAGCTAAAGGAGAGAAATGGTCTGAAAATTTACAGAACCTGTCCTGGGACAGAACTGATCTCCATTCTTCCTTTTTTCCACATTCACATGCTTATGGGTTCTCCTGGATGATCTTCTATCATTCTCAGAAACTTCTTCTAAGGAGGATTGGTCTCTTTGCCTCTTTGACATTCAGATTCAAGTATCTGCATTATGAAGCCTTCCTTGGACCCTCAGTCTAAATGGGGGATTATTCTTTTTTCCTCTCAATTTTCTACTGTGTTTTATTTCTTTTTAATATTATTCTTGATCTAATTCACCAAATTATTTTATCCTGTTTGTTTCTTTTGTAAGTAGGGAATAAATTCTCAAAGAACAAACATGTTTATTTTTCTTCTCATATTCCACCATATAAAATAATAATACTGCTTATGTAGAAAGCCATCACTAATTATTGTGCCATAAAATAAATGATTAATATTTATGCAAATTTATAAACAATCAAACTGAAACAATAATCATTATTTAATACTAAGGTTCTAGAGTGAAAATTTATAGATATTATTGGCTTAAAATATTATGTGGCCAAAACTCATAATAATAGGAAATAAGATGACACATGTTCATTGAAAATGCTGAGTTTAAATTATTGTATACCACATACAAACTCATGGGGAAAGAAGACATACTGACAGAAATGTGTGAACGTTCTCACTAACTTGGACAGTATGAGTGAACTCTGTGGTGCTTCCTGAAATGCTTCTGAGTTCTCTAGCATGAGCAGTGCTTGCTTATATAATCAAAACAAATACAACAACCAAGAAGCATCCGAAGATTGTGCAATTATTTTAAAAATACTTATCAAACAAAATAACCCTGACATTTGCTTGGCCTTTTTATAACCATGTATCAGTTCAGTCCTACAATTACCTGACCTCTTCCATGTGGCAGGCACTGTGAGGAAGGCCAAGATGAGACAGACCTACTTCTGCCTCCACCAGTGAGAGATCGAGGGCCCTTCCTGTCAGGGATGATAAGAAGGCACTTCCGATCTTAGCAAAGGTCGTGAAAGACATTGAGACAAATGTCAAAGGATCGCAGAGCTACTGAAACTCCTTTTTTTCTGAAAACTTTTCAGAGGATAAAAATTTATTATTTATCTTGCATAGTTGTATGCATGTGATGTACCACACCCACAAATCACTAAAAATCCCTAAAATTACAGATACAGGTGTGTCAGCAAATGAGTATAATGGATAAGTATAAAAATATACTATTTGAACCAGGATCTGTGTGGGCATTAACAGATTACCCGACACCCACTGTAAATTGAGGATTAAATCAAGGCTAAAATCTTTTGCAGAGCAGTCTTGAGGAAATAACTGAAGTGATTGAAAGTAAATATTAGAAAAAATTACCTGCTGCCAAGGAAAAGTGACCGGAGAGCTTACAGGTATGAAAGCCCAAGTGTGAAATCATTACCCCACTTGGAATGGGATTTTTTTTCAGAGATGAACTTGGGTAAGGATTTTCAGAGAAGGTGACATTTGAATGGTGAAATGAAATAGGCCTAGGAATTTACAAAGACAAGACAGGAAGTATGGCAGCTGGTGGTAGACTCTATAGACTTCCTGGAAAGAAGAAAGCTCCTGAAGAAAGCAGGGTTGAGACAGAAACTATCTACTGTGGAATGGGAATAAATTCAACCCTGAGGGATCCAAAAGAACTGTTGAAAAAGAGAGAGATAAGTTGGAAGATATTTCTGGTATTTTCCATTTCTATTAGATGTATTTTGATGTTGGCAAACTGTAACATACAGGATATATAAAAGTCTGTACTGAAATAGGTGGCTTTTTGTGGGATACTACTAAAAAATCATTATCTTTCTTTTAGTGTCAGCTACACTTTTTTTTTCTCTGAAAATTAATGAGCTATTAAAAGCTACACACCCAGTCCTAATTTTTGTTTGGCTTTGTTATGTAGGAAACTTAAGTGTATCATCCACAAAACTTGGCATCATCATTGCGTCTTCATAGTTTTTTATTTTTTTTTCCATCTACTCACCAAGGATGAAAGTTTCTGAGGGTAAAGAACCTGGCTGTAGTTTCTGCCTGGAATCCCGGTATTCCAGAGAAGCAGATGGCAAGTCTGAGGCTGGCCAGCCTCCGCCACAAGTGAGCTCAACACTGGCCTAGACTACAGAGTTAGACTCTGTTTTAAAAAAAAAAGGAAACTATTTATTTCTAATTAGTTACTTCAAGGAATTATGTAGTAAGGAAGTTGAGGGTAGAGGATCACCATGAGTTTGTGATGCCAGCTTGGGATACAGAAGAAGTTCAAGGCCAGCTTAAACTACACGGCAAGACCCACCTAAAAAAATAATAACTTGTTATATACTAACATTGAAATAAATATTCATGAGTGTGTTAGTGAAGATTTTGTAGCATTAGCCCTTAATTCAATGTCTTTAAGCCTATCATCATACTGATCCCTGTAAGAAGCATCGGAAGCATGACAGGCTGGTAGAGGATTTTGATACCGAAGGAAAGATGTGCACTGGATACATACTGCAATGCGAGTAAAGTGAGACATTTATATTTAGAATTAATCAGGCATTTAGAGAAACACAGTGATTGTTTATTCAACCTAATGCTTCAAATTATCTCTTTCCATAGCCTTTGAAATCAATCTGTTGAATGATCAAGAGTAATTAGTGTAGGCTGCATGCATATGAAATTTAAGGATGGCAAAACAAATGGTTGGCTCCATTAGAATTCAGTTTGTTAGTACTTGATTGCTACAATAAACATGTGGTGAGGGATCATGCTTCCTCACATCCATTAAAGTTTCCTCCAAATACTTCCCTAAACTTTAAAGAAGATGGAAGTCGTTCTGCATGTCCTTAATCCCCCACTTGGGAAGCTGAGGCAGGAGGATCACCCAAGTTCCAGGCCAATTTAGGATACACAGAGAGATCAAGGCCAGTCTGAAATGCATCACTGAGAACTTGCCTTGAAAAACAGAGGAAAATAAAGCAAATCTCATCAAAATGAAAGCTGCAAAGCTTATTTTCAAGGCCTATCATATTCGGGTGTAGGCCAGAAACAATCAAGGAGAAGAGTGCTAATGGAAAAAGCAGAAAACAAAACCACGGTACGAGCAAAGCTAACCGTGAGAAGTACTTCTCATCACCAGGCCAGATCAAAGCCAGACTCTTGTTTAGTATAGTCTGGAGTTTAGAAATGGCTCAGGTAACATTTCAGGAGACATAGAAGGATTTAACCACTAAACAACTATCAATAACTGTGTCTGAAAAAGTAAAAGAGAATAAACTATGAAGTGTGGAACACTGGTTTCTTTTTAAAAAAATAAATTCTCCCTGGATCTGTGTCACTATTAAACAAATAGGGGTTAGGTTCATAATTCTGGTGTCATTATTCTTTCGTTTTTAAACAGTGAAACTCATTTTAAACTACCTGTTGTATGCATTTAATGGATAATGTTAAATATGGCTGAAGCCTAAATAGACATAGCTGTAGAATCCTGTCTTTTCTGCAGTCTCTCATCCTACAGTGGCACCTGAACAGCCTTTCATTAACCCTAGATTCCAGGAACACCGCCAAGAAAAACAAGAGGAGGAGCCTTCCTATTCTGACCTTATGCTCTGTAGGTTTTAAGTAATCCACGCTTCCTCTTTCAAGAAGGAGTTAGCTTAAAAATAAATTAGACAGATAAGGGTTTGATCTCTGGAAAAAGAAACTGAAACAAGGACAAAACCAAAGGTAAATCTATGTCATAATTACTGTCATGGAGTTAAACACCAGACACCCACGAGTTAAAGGAGGGAAGCATTATTTGACTCAGTTTGTAGAAGCTTCAGTCTTTTCTCAGCTGGTTCCAAGGCAGGATGGTAATGCAGATGAGAAACAGTCCATGGAAGAGCAGGCAGCCAAAAGCACCAATCAGTGGGCCCCCATTTCCCTTTTAGATTCCATTCAGGCAGCAAGGCTTTTGGTTGGTGTTATCTACATCCAGCACGGGGCTTTGGTCACCAGCCACATGATGTGATAGAGCAATCGGTTTACTAATCCACTATTGTGCATCCTGACCCAGCCACCTCTCAAAGTACCATGTAAGAGGGCATGAGGCTTTGGGGGGGCATCTACTACAAGCTGTAACAGCTTACATATTTTTGAACATTCTCTCTAAAAAGTATAAATATTATCTGTCTCAAAAATTTATTTCATGATATTATGTATTTAGAATTCTGCACAGTGACAGATAAAATATGTTATGACAAATATATTTAGAAATGCAAACAAATTAAAAACAATTCTGTGCACTTGCTCCATATGATATATTTTGTTACTTTCTGAGGAAAAAGAATTTATAACAGTGATGTGGACACCAAAGAATGTTGATACAACCATGGCTAAGGCAAGAAGGAAGCAGAAATAAACAAAGCAGATTAGAATTGGGGACACAAAATGGGTTGTGGATGGAAGCAGCTACTGGAAGGACCTTGTTGCTTTCAGGAACCCAGCTGGCCTGATCAAGCAAGGGGGATTTCAGGAAAGAAATGTGGGTCAGTGTCAGTACTCAAAATGGTGCTGTGCAACTGACATCTGCATGGTCATTGAACTGGTACTCAAAAGCAAAATAGTGTTTATGGACTGGGCTAGGCTTTAACTTTATTATTCTTTCTACACACACTGAGAAGTGTTTAGAGCAGTATCTGCTCTAAATTCATAAGAATAAATTCCAAACAGATTTATAATTACCCTATAGGTAGGGATTAATTTGACAAGTACCTTGTGAAGATAAGATGGGGAAAGAATAACTACATAACCCAATATCTTTCATGTAGTCAAAGACATGAAAAAATAGATTTTGTGACAGCCCCTGTGATGTGCTGCTCTCTTGGTCCCTGAGGGAAGGGTATGCCATTCTAGCTTCATGAGTGTTCTGTCTCTGCATCCTTGTCTGTCCCTCTGGGCGCCGCCTCAGCTGCAGAGTTACTTTGCTTAACATCTCCCATCCAATAACAACAGCCCAGCCCTAGAATGCCGACCCTTGGCTAATGCAGACAAGGCTCATGGGCCATTCCTAACCTCAGAACCCCTCTTGAGGGTGGCCGAGGCTGATGTGGACCTGCACCACAGCTGGACTCTTCTATGCACAAATCTGTTTTTCCCACGCCCTTCCCCAGGTTTGTCCCCAAACAAGAAACAGCTTGTTTGTTAAGTTTTCACTCAAAGTTTACCTTTTGGAAAACTCAAGGAGAGACAAGATACACTGAGAGGAGGTGAAGTGAGATTGTAAAATGAGAACAAAGTAAGGGAAGGGAAAGGAAGGACCGGGGATTTACCTCAATCGTTCTGGTACCTACATTCCAAGTGCAAGGACCTAGTTTCAATCCCTGTAACCACATACAATGCCACGCGTGGAGACTCATACCAAACAGCGATCAGATCCACATATCACAGTGCTAGGCATGGTGACTCATGCCTGTAATGCCAGAACTTGGGAGGCAAAGGGAGGCAGAGGCAGGAGGATTGCTGTGAGTTCAAGTAAGAGCTCAGATCCAGCCTGAAACTACAAAAAGCAAGACCCTGCCCCCTCCAAAAAAAGAAAAGAAAAGAAAAACAAAACAAAACAAAACAAAAAACACAAGGGAGGAAAAATTTATTTAAAATAAATGAAAATAAGAGGCTTTATGCATGATTTGACGATATTATGTCATTAAGTAATAATGACGATAAATTTATATAAAGCTCTTTCAACAGTTTTGTCTTCAAAACAGCCTCACTGTGAAAGGCGTGATATGCAAGGAGGCGCTGTCGGGAGGAATGTGAGCCTTCAGGATTGAGGCCTTAGCAGTGTCCTGCTTTCAGGAGAGATTGGAGGTGGCGCTTCATCAGTGTCCTGAGGACTCGGGTGAGCAGCGCGGTCTGCCACACCCTTATCTACGATGCTCATTTTCAAAGAGTCCAGGCTATCACGACATGAGCTGAAACAGCCCTTTCATCTCCTAAATTAATTATCTTAGGGATTGTGTTAAAAGAAACATTACTGACATTTTTGGAAGAAAGTTTTTGGAATTAGTGTTAACCGCAATGTGCATAATAATGTGATCGTGAAAATTATATTTTAAGTTTTTCTTTGCAAAAAAATTTAAAGACATCGCTACAGTTATTTGGTGGAATAACAGAAATGAGCTTCTGAGACTTCCGTAGAGACACTGGAGTCGCACAGAGCAGGACCTGAACTCACACTCAGATCCCGGATTTCCTTGTACATAGATCATTTCCTTACTGAGGGGCGGAGGGAGAACAGCGGACAAGAGCAAATAAAACGCTGTGTTTGACGCAGGTTTCGCAGTGTCTATCAGTTCACCTATGCATGTCAGAAATTGATGGGCGGCAGCAGCGACACCTCATATACATTATCTGCCTGACTTGAGGAGCTCACAAAAGCCACTCAGTGCAAATTTTTCCCAGAAGTACCACCAGTTCAGCTACTAGGAGCTTATTAAGTGCGTGCGCGCACACACACACACACACACACACACACACACACACACACACGCACACACGCACACACACACGCACCCCGACACACACAGACCCACATCTCACACTGATGGAGCTCCTACCACTCAGCGTATGATAGTTAAGAAATTCAGTGTGATAGTTAAGAAACTCAGACTGAAGCCATAGCCTGAATCAGGATGCTCTACAGAGAAGTCAGTTTTAAACAATGCAAGAGGCAGCCTAAGTGTACATATTTTGACAGAGATTTCATTTATTCACTATTTTATAATTCTGATTCAATGAGACAAGGTCTTGCTTTGCAGTTCAGGCTAGTTTTGAACTCAGTGGTCCTCCTGCCTCTGCCTCCTGAGTGCTGGGATTACAGGCAAGAGCTAATACACTCAGCACTGTGGTGTGTGGTACTGATTGTTGGAGAGTGTGAATCACCAAGCCCAGAATTGTGCATGGTTACTGGGGATCGAACTTGGGACCTTGTGCTTTCCAGGTAGACACCAGAACCACTGAGCTAAATCCTCAACCCCTCTCTCATTCAGTTTTAAAGAACAGGGCCCTGTTCAACAAGAATTGCTTTAGATTCTTCATTTCAGGTATATGTAATACAAAACCCAAAGCATAGCCTTTCTAGAAATACAAAGCAACAGTAAGAATTCTGTCCACCTCCTATAGAACTGCTTTCACTATCATTATTCATAGTAGCAGTCCAACTGTGTCTTGAAATGACTTTCCCCTTCACAGAAAAAGAAATCACACCCCTTTGTCATTACTACTCCTTTATGGTGGGGCTGATGTACGACTCATTGCCTCAGTGTTTGTTAGTTAATGTTTGCCTTTTTGACATCGTGGGAATCATTTTCATTAATGACTTTGGTTTGTTCCTCTTATGGATCTTAACACAGCCATTGTGAAGAGCCATTCTGTATGTATATAGCCCTTAAGTCAACACTGTGCCAGGCACTGCAGCATCATTTTTGAAAATCACATTCGACCTCATTGCTGTCTTAGGCTCATCTTATTCCTCCCAGTAGTGTGGGAAAACACAGGCCAAGGACAAGGTACATCAGAACTGCCGTCCTACATAATTTTCTTTCTGGTTAATAGACTATATATACTTTCTCTGATTTTTTTTTTCTGAATAATACTCAACCTTATTTTTGGTCACAGTCATTAATTATATTTTGTCTTTAATATATGTATAAAATGTAGAAAGGTTATAGATGGGATGTGTCTATAAACGTAAGATCTCATAATAATTAACTTTTAGAAAAGATTCTGAACAGTAAAAACTGATTTTTTATGTCTTCCAATTTTGGCATTAAAGAAAAACAAAGGAAAAGAGAAAAATGCTGTACTTTAGCTTTCAAGAATGAAAAGCTGTGAGCCAGGGATTTAGCTCAATGGTTCCGGTGACTGTCTTGCAAGTGCAAGGGCCTGCATTTGATCCTTGGTAACCACATACCATACTGGGCATGGAGACTCATGTCCAGCAGCAACCAGTACCATATACCACAATGCCAGGCATGGTGGCTCATGCCTGTAATCCTAGAACTCGGGAGGCAGAGGCAGGAGGATTGCTGTGAGGTGAGTGAGTTTGAGGCTGAGCTCAGGGCCAGCCTGAATCACAAAGCTGGTTCCTGTCTTAAAAAAAAAAAAAAAAAAAAGAAAAGAAAAGCTGTGTCTGCTTTGTGAGAGTTTTCATCTTCTTTTTTGTTTACGGGAATTAAGAGTGAACTTAGGTCATAGCTCTTCTGTGTAGGTCGTGGCACACCAAGTCATTCATTTGTCACCTTTACTTTCTTAGAGATTTTGATTTAAAGGAAAGCTCAATCCCACTTCTGATTCAACAGAAGTCCAGAATTCCACCTCTACATTTGGAAAAAATATAAGTGTGAATATGTATGGATAACAGAAATATAGAAAATCATTGGATTCATTGCAATTAATGGCTGGTCAAATGGTAGTGGGTGATAGAATTTATTAATATTAGTCACTGTAATTTATGAGAGTTATTTTTCCTCATATTTTCTTCTATAAGATATGAATCTACATATTTTGGACAAAATGTGATTACTTTAGAACTTTCAGTTGTAAAACAAAATAGATCTTACCTTAAAACTTACATAGATTAACCTAAACAAAAAGTATTTACATATGGCTTGACCCTTCACTTGTTGGCATTATAGGAAATTATTATTTTGAATACTTAAAATTTTAATACTATTATTTTTTTAAAAAATTAATGCAGAGAAAACAAAAGAATAATGTATTCAGATATGTACCATTGAAGGTATGGAATATAAATCAAATGGCTACTTTGAAATAAATTCAATTTTCAGGAGTTAGAAGAAATTCAATGCTTACCACACTAAGTGCTTAAATCATAGTGGCAAATTGGGTCTTAAATTTTAGACACTAAATGGCTTTGGATATGGTAGGTTCACTATCCACTTTTGGGTGCAGAGAAGAAAGGGTGAGACTTCTCCAGTATTCATTATATGCATAGTCTACAAGTCAGCAGATTGTGGTCTGAGAAGGTGTCCAGAACAGAAGCTAAAGAATATCTTCTACTAACTCTTATTTACTTTTTGGTATATACCACTCTCTGTTTCTTAATTCTTAGTATATCCTTATAAACTCTCTCCTAATGCTATTTCTGCCAGATCTTTAAAAAAAAATCAGTATCTCTGTTAATAAGTATAGTCCTCATTTGTATCACTCTTTTTTAAAAAAAGCATCCTAAATGTACATAATTAACATAATTGATTTTATACCTTTATTGAGATATTTTTGTGTACTATAACATTTATCCATTTAAATTGCACAGTTCAGTGGTTCTTAGTATATTCAGAGAACTCCACCAATAACAGTATTATCTGATCTATTTTAAGCCTTTTTTAAAATGTCTATTCCTGGCAAGTCAATCGATTAAATATCATGCTGTATTTTGTGACTTAACATAATTTTTATAATTTTTAAAAGCTCACCCGTGTTTTGGTATACATTGGGACTACATAGTTTTTATAGTGCTGTGACACTGAACTATAGTGAACATACTACTTTATTTCTCCATTTGTCAGCTTATGGGTATTTAGGCTGAATTTTTATGAAAACACGTTGGTGCAAAATTAATGTACAATTTTCTTTGTGCTTTTAGATTCCAAAGACTTTGGATAGATAGCTCTGAGTGGAATGTCACCGAGAGGCAGGTGACTTCTTCCACTGTGCTCCTCTTCTGTGCACTTCTGCCTTTGAGTAGCACACCTGGACTGTCACCATGGGCTGAAATAAGGCACTCCTGCTTCGTGCTGTGGGTGCTAGGTGCTAGGTCCCAGTGACAAAACACACCAAATGAAGTACATTTTATTGAGGCAATTTGTCTTTGATTCTCAAATAGCAAGTTTTACATTATTGACATAAGTTTGTTGTCTGTGTATAATTCACAAATATTATATTTCATTCTGTTTTTGGTGTTTTCACCACCTCGTCATGTCCTTGGACTCATAAGAGTTTTTTTTTTTTTTTAATTTTGTTTTAGTCTATTTATTTTTTATTTCCATTATGCTGATCAGTGGATTAAATCACTCATGACTTCATGAGAGATTAGAGCAAGGGACCAGTATTTAGCTACAAAAAATCAACTGGGGGCTTAGAGGGGTGGGACTGGCTAGATAATTGATTTGTTCTGTAGCTTTTATTAGTGGTACTCTGAAATGTTGGGTGCCAGTTAGTTTTCATAGAGCATGAGAATTTATTACTCTAACAGTCTGCAAAGTCAATTTCCCAGAATAACTCTCTTAGTCTTCATGTAGAGCATTGAATTAGGGTGATACCATTCCTACTTTTCTAACAGCTGACACATGACACAGATATGAAATGATTCATTTAAGACAGCTGTTTGTTTATAAGAAGGGCATAATATAACTCACATCTTTATCTTTTATCCTAGCATGGTACTGTTACCTTCATATGTCAGCTCATTGATTTTATTACTGGTTACTTACACCTTAGGTATCATGGTTTAGAAGGAAGTTCAGAGATGACAGGTTCTACCCCTCATTTTACACATGAGGAAACCAATCCAAAGTGGTAAAGCACCTACTTGAAGTTTGTTTGTTTTGTTTTGTTTTGTTTTTTGAGAGAGGGTCTTGATTTGTAGTTCAGGCTGGCCCTGAGCTCATCTTTAAATTCACATTACAGCAATCTTCCTGCATCTGCCTCCTGAGTGCTGGGATTACAGGCATGAGCCACCACGCCCGGCACTGTGGTATGTGGTGCTGATTGCTGCTGGGCATGAGTCTCCACACCCAGTATTGTATGTGGTTACTGGGGAATCAAACTCAGGCCCTTGCTCTTGCAAGACAGGTGCCAGAACCACTGAGGTAACTGCCTGGCCCCTGAGGGTTTATTCTTGTTCCCTCTAATGCAGTCTCCGTGCTGTACATCTGCTGACTCTGATCAGTAACAAGTTAAGACATTTGTTATAACACTCATTGTAAAGATATGCTTGTTACCCTTACACAA
>PVIR01007005.1:50794-63186 GCA_004026965.1 Petromus typicus
CTGGCCCTCAGCTCAGCCTCAAACTCACATCACAATCCTCCTGCCTCTGCCTCCCGAGTGCTGGGATTACAGGCGTGAGCCACCACGCCCGGCACTGTGGTATGTGGTACTGGTTGCTGCTGGGTGTGGGTCTCCACACCCAGTATTGTTATGTGGTTACCGGGGAATCGAACCCAGGTCCTTGTGCTTGCAAGACAGGTGCCGGAACCACTGAGTTAACTCCCTGGCCCCTTACACAAATTCTTTATAATGATTTGTATCTCAGTAAAGTTCTATAAATTTTATTTATGTAAAATACTAGTGTTATACTTAGGTGTATCGTATACATATTGAATTTGCATTTGTGTGTAACTAAGCACCACCAATTTAGCAGTTTAAAGTTAGCACACAGTGCTGTCATTCAAAATTTGGACATAGACTTTCTTCGAAGAACAAGAAATAGCCCAAATCAAGGGGTTAAAGAGATTCATTCTCATCTGTAGTTTGGGCACTCAACTAAGCAGAGTTTGGTGGCTTGAGCCTGGAATTGTGAGAATGAGATCTGGTGCTCTTACTGGCTTTCAGCTGTGAAGTCTTATCAGCTCCCTGAGGCTGCTCAGAGTGTTTGCCTTTTTATCACTCAAGCTCTCAATGATGGATTTATTTCATATTAAATTCACTAGGAATGGTTTGAATATGTGTTCCATCTAGCATTTATGTTGCAGATTTATTTGAAATGCAAGTATATTAAGAAGTGTAGTATTGGGAAGGTGACTAGTTCATGAGGGCTATGCTGTCCTGCAGTGGATAAAATCACCCTAATAAAGACTGAATTTGGAGCTGGGGATTTAGCTGAGTGATTCTGGTGCCTGTCTTGCAAGCACAAGGACCCGGGTTTGATCCCCTGGCAACCACATTCAGTACTCGGTGTGGAGACTCATGCCCAGCAGCAATCAGCACCACATACCACAGTGCCGGGCGTGGTGCTGAAGGGAGCACTCACTCTTGTCCTTCTGACCCAGCTGACATGTGAAGACATATTGTTTGTCCCATCAGAAGGAGATAGTAATAAGAAAACTTCTGGAAGCAGAGACCAAGCCCTCATCAGATAGCAAACCTTTTAAGAGCTTCAGTTCTGCATGTCATCACTTCTAGAACTGAGAAAAATGAAATTTCGTTTTGATAACCCAGCGTCAGCTATTTCTCTTACATAAAATAGCAAAAGTAGACTAAATTTATACTTCAAACTTTTCTGGGAATGGCCAAGTCTTTTTCAAGAGCTAACTTGCTTGATAAGGTAGAATTGTGTAGTATGATTTAAAAACAAAATTGCTTTCAGATGTTAATTACATCTGTAAAGTTTCTTTAGAGCAATATGTATATTACTGATTTACTACATAGAAAAGGAGAATTTAATCTAAAAGGCAGAAATTAGGGAAGTCATTTTAAAATTCTATAATTCAAGACATTCAATTTTTCCTTTCAGAGCCACTTAAGTTTGGTTTTAGAGAAAGGTTTTAGGCACACATACATTCACTGAAGACACTGAACCATTTGGCACACAATTTGAAATCACTAGGTCCTGCTTACCTGTCACTGAGGGTAGGAGAGAGAGTTTATAGTTTTATCTGAATTTGATATTAGTAGAATAAAATCTGCATATCAAGAGGAACTTATAGGCAAAACATTATCCATATGATCAATTTTATGCACCATAATTAAATTCAATCAAATTTTTATTAAGATTTTATATTTGGTTAAACACCAGTGAAAAAATGAAAATTTCAGCCTCCATCCAAGTACTTACACTCATAACAAATTCCTTCATAAAATTATAGTTAAAACAGAACTACAAAGAAGGGCTTGTAGAAGAAGTCAGGGAAAAAGTATGACCCATGTCCCAGTGGGTATATAAGATCTATTCAATTGACTTTCATCAAAAACTGAAGGTAAGTCATGATGTATAATTAAACAACACATGAGGACAGTGAGGTGGTCTACACTAAGACCATTTCCTATTTGAAGATTTTGAAATGCCTGATTTATTTCCAGAGAGAACTGAAAAGTCATACAACAGGAGATAGTTTCTTTTGTAATAGAAGATGAAATTAAATGTCTCAAAATGTTGAAGTTATAAAGTGTACTTTTGACTGCGTATATCGTTTTTTAAAAGTTCTAAACATCAATAACATTTTTTCTTCTTTTCTTAGTATTTGTTATAATTGTCTTTGTTTTATAATGTTGCTTAATCTGACCATAGCAAAAGTAAAACTAAAGGCACTCATAATAATATTTTCCTCTTAAGGTTATAAATCTTTATTTCTTTCAGAATTAACCTTTGATAAAATAGCCAAATGATTTATGAAATACACTCCTCTGAAATTTAATTTTCAGTTTTAAAAGTTCCTTTTTCTCATTAGGTGTACACTTGGTCAATAATCTTTAAGAGTTAAATGACATTCTGGGAACAATATCTTAATATAGGTCAGCCCAGATAAGCTGATAGGCCACTCCCACAAACTGCTCTCACCACAACCTTATCCTCCCTGCTAATGTAGGGGAGCAAGTAATCCACACATGATAACTAAATAAACCAAAATAATCCAAACTAGGGTGATATTATAACTCCCAATCTGCTGGATCTCCAAAATATGAGCTTGTGTTCTCTCATAGTTAAAGGATGAATTTTAGAAACCATGGAGGCTAAGAGTAGGAAAGGAATTATTGAGAGGAAGATAGCTTCTGTCTAAAACAGGCAGAAGGAGGATTAGAAAGTTCACAGCCCAACTATCCTGCTTTTCAAAGGCATTTTATTGGGGAGAGTCCAGAGATAAAGTGGGTTCAAGGTGGAAAAAAAAATATATAGTCAATTAGTGAGATCCAATGAGAAATCATGAGGCCTAAAGTGAGACAAAGCTATGATCAACCAAAAGAATATAAGTACAGTCATCTGGGTAAAAGTGACTAAATGGAGATCAAATGGGAAAACAAGTCCCATAGCTAGTGTGCACAGCATAAACAAGGAATTTCCTGGAAAGGAAATAGGATAGGAAGACCAATTCTATTCAGAATATTAATCACTGCCATCCATCTCTAGGGAAAGTAGGTAGGAGAAGTACCACTTCTATTTTTATCATGTTAACAAGTGAAAGTTCCTCCCTTTTTTTCTATATTGACAGCCCATCTTTATCTAACTGCCTTATAATAATTTCCAACCAACTTAGTATCCATAATGCTAGGACTGGATTTAAAGTTTAGTTGATTATAGAAATTCGGTTGGAGTGATGTGTTAAATCCATCCAAGTGTTTTTCCTCTGAAAAATGTACAGTTCTGTCATGACTGCATTGTGTAGTCTAGGCTGAAAGATAATGTCAGATTCCAGAAACTCTATATTTCTAAGAAAGTAGCAGTTATTTCTGGGGTAGCATATGATCATTATGGAGGTCCACATAACTCTGTGACCTCGGATTTATCTGGAGACAAGGACAACTCGACAGTAATGAAAGCATGTATTATGAACAAGAAAATGTATTTTAATGTACATTTCAAAAGATATCATTCTGTTATATCAATGAGTAAACCAACAAATGCACTGAATACACATCCACATCCTTCTCTCTTCATAGTATTAACAGAATGATCTCCTTGTCATGGGATTTCAAGTGTTCTGTCTCAGTCTCTAGAGTCAAGTCCTTGACTGAAGTCTCTTCCAAACTTGTTCACGTCCACCACTAGGAAGCATCTCACCTCACAAGGAACCCATCTCTTCCTCATTCATGCAGTTGGACAACAGTTTCTAATAAATTCATCAAAATCTGACTCTTTCTAATTTACAGATGGCTTTTCATGACTCTCTCAAACCACATAGAATTATTTACATAGCTATTATAATAAATATTTGATATATATTTTATTTCTGAGTTCCATAACCAATGAACTTTATGCAGATTGATTTTGGTAGCAGTAGGAAACAAATATTTCTGGTGGGTCTTTTTGTGAAGGAGGTATCGAGGGTCAAGTCATTATTCTGAGACAGTAGTAGATAAGAAGACAGATGAGGTCATATATCTACATTCAAGATGCTCACAGTTCACTCACTAAGTCCATCAAATATTCTGTAATCAGCTCCAGGCTGTCATTTAAAAAATATTCCCAAGAAAGACAAAAGAGTGTAGATGAAGAAGCCCAAAATGTTCTATGGTGCTTTTAGGCTATGTTGTAGTCTAAAATTAGTTTATACAGACTATGTTCTTTTAAAAGTGACCTGAAATTTTTAAAATTGCATTTCTTTCATAAGGAATTAAGAGACTCCTTTTCCCATATCCAATTTTTCAGCTTTCAGAAAAGATGCTGAATCCATTACCATTATGTATTTCTAACTAGTATATTTTGGAAGAGTTCACCTCCTCTTGATATTAATAGTAACCACCTTTATGATCAAAATATTAACATTTACAGATAGCACTACTCATAATTGCAATGGTCTGTTAGAATAATAGATGAATACTACCATAATTTTATATTTCAGAGAATAAAATTGTGAAGTTTTGAATTTTATTATAAAAAAGATATTTATTCAGTGGATCACAATCATAGTTTCTGTAAGTTCACATATTAAGGTTCTGTGCTAATTGTTTTTTATATCAATATGCACTTTATAATGGCTTAAGGTATTATACATAAGATAATATCCTTATTGAAATTCTATTTATTATCTCCAGGAAAACTAATTACTTGTTTCAGTAATTCAATTCATTTGTTCATCAGTGCACTCAATATTATAATAAGTATTACTAATAGTCTGAAGGTGACAAATATATCAAAAGTTTACACTTTATAAGAGAATTTGGTAAGTAGCTATGTCAAAAACATGTTATTCAGCACTTTAACAAAGATATGCACTGTGACCTAAAAATTAAAAAAAAAAAATTTGATAAATCCTTGCTCTCATGGTAAATAACATGTCCTAGTGGAAGCAATGGAGAAGACACAAGATTTAGACAGAGTTTACCTGGGAGAAAAGACAGACATGCAAGCAACAAATGGAATAGTCTTTCATTGTATTTCCAAGATCTATCACTACTCATCACTCAGATTATATTTCAGTAAGAATATTCATTGAATGTTTGACTTCCAGACAAGGAAAATGACAAAGTCCAAGATATATAAGTGCAAAGCAGATTAATGTAATCTTGAAATTCACATTAGCTAAGTATGTCTAAAATACAGAGATGTTGTGAAGGAGGTATACAAAAACTGAAATATGGATAGTTTTATATGTTGTATTAGAGTTTTATTTTGCCAAGTTTTTCACCATAGATAATTCCCTAGGGAATTTTAAATTTAACCTGTAGTTCATATACAAGATTTATGAACATATCATTAGAGTTTCCAAAAGAGAAAGAAAGGAAAGTAAGGAGAGAAGGAGGGAAGGGAGGAAGGAAGGATTTTCAGAATAGATAATAAAATACTCAAGGCAAAACTACAACTTTGAATCAACTCAGAGTAATTATTCAGTTCATTGGCCTCAGGGAGGCATCATATTTTTAAAACCACAGAAACGATAGTACGAACTGTGATCTTTTTTAAAAAAAAGTTGTCACTGCTTGACGGAGAAAGAAGTACCAAAATTTTATTCCAAAATCAGAGATGAAACAACCACACCATGGATCTTTTGTTTTTATCACAATAAACTTTTTATTGCGTTTTGCCTGAAATAGGAGAAATTGAATATTAGTAGGTTACCTGTGGAGATACTTTGGCACGCTTAATGTTTCAAAGTGTATATAGAAAGCATATATTGCTTTATTAGCATTCTTCTAGCATTGAAAATTAACATCTTAAATCAACTACAACCCAGTTTTCTCCAGAAACTTACCATTTTATCAGCGTTAGGTGCTTACAGAGGCAGCTGGATGGTGAGGAGTCCCCGAAGTGCTGTTTGGTGATGCAGTGTGCACCTAACTCACAAGTGCGTTATAAATTAAAGGTGGAATATTTGCTTTGCCAAAGAATTCTTCCTTTTGCAAGAAATTCACCAGAGAATTTATTTAATTAGCTAGTTCCCTAAGTGCATTTAAGTCAGACAGTCTGAGTCTCCAAGCTGCAGAGCCCCTTGTGGAAGTTTATCTTGTTTCTGTTTTTAACTTCCTGGGTTAAGTATTATCTTTTTGCAGATTTCTTCGGCTGACCCCTTCCATAATAAGAATGTACCCTCTGGGCATTGCATGCTGGGCTCTAGCACTAGGTCAAGAAATGAAAGCAGCGATGGTTTTATCTCTACTCCAAGAACAGAATATGTCACTCTCCTTCCAGTGGGTTCCACCAACTCTGTCTCTGTTTACGACATAATGTAGAGACTGTGTCATTCAGAGAGTTCACTGTGGCCCTTTCTCTTTTCCCTGCAGACACATGAAGGAAATAAAGTTTTGGGGAGGGGTAGATAACATGAAGAGATGAGGAAAATAGCTTTCTAGAAAGAACTCTATGGTTAAAATAAGCCAAGATCATCAGGCGTATTTCTCACTTCTCAAGTAAGGAGCTCTATTGTGCGTAAGAATAGAGCTCAGTGGGAATGTGAGGGTCTGATGCAGAGGAAATTTCCAAGTGCATCCTGGGAGGAGAGAGAGTTGGTAAAAGAATGTGAATGTACATCAAAATGGATGACAAAGGACTGCAAATATAATGTGACGGAAATGGAGTGTAGTTTATGGCAGCAGGAACTTCAAAGAATCTTCAGTAATTACACTCTAATTATATGGGATTTCTGACAAGCACCTAGGACAGAGTGCAGGGGAGATTTGAGTAGAGACTAGACAGAAAGTTTCAGAAAAGTCCATATGAATGAAAATGAAGACGGAAACAGTGGTACCAGCATCAGAAAGGGAAGAGAGAGGAGATTTAAAATGTATCGAGAGAAGGGTGCAGAATTTGTTGGTCAACTAGATCGGAACTGTGGAGAAAAAGGACAAGATGACCATGCCTGCTAGGCCTGATCAAGAGAGGACTGGCAGTGGCGTAAAACCGGGAAGAAGAATAGAGCTGAGAAAGAATTTAAATTTTTTCTCTGTTCATCAAGATTAGTGCTTCTTATATTTGTGAGAGCATTCCTGTTTTATACTGTGGTTACTCTAATGTAATACAATTTGGTATTTAAATGTAAAAGAACATTTTTGACTATGCAAAAATCTACAACATATTATCTACAATCAATTTCAATCATTTTTCTACTGCCTGGAATAGATTCTTGAGATTTCTTCTCCCACTGGGAAACAATTACATTATTAACAAGACAATCACTTAGTTCTACCCACTTGATTAAAGTTTATAGTCAGAGATGTCTTCCTCTTTTCATCATAAAGTTTCTTTTTGTAAACATATAACCTTTTATTATTACTTCTCTGACTCCAGTGAAATAAACCAAATGTAAGAAATCTTATTTTTAATTAGTAACTCATGTTTATCAACACAAGTCCTAGACACTAGATTTTGGTGAAATGGGCTTTGATCTATTCCAATGAAGTCACTTAAAGATGAAAGATTGTATGATATGCTAACAAATAAGTCAGTGAATCCTGTATCATATTTGATCAAATGTATGGTGGATCAAAAATAAATGTCTTCTATCTAAAATGTGCACTATTTTATAGGAAGTTCTGTGATAATCTTATCTTCTTTTTAAACAACTTGGTTACTTGAGGCTTCTACTTAGTAATTTTTTTCTTATAATTACAACTTTTTTCCATAATTTACTAAATGTAAGGCAAGTAGCATTGATATGCTGGTGGGAAGGACAGTGGGTCGAAACAGGACAACACATAAACACAGGCTAGTGACTGTCGAAGTGGCCGATGGCTTTGGCTACATTACAGTGCCTGGTGCAGATTGCTTAAGGCTCTGTCTTACTTTCCAAGGAATATTCTGCTTCAACAATGTGTTGAGGTAATGAGTGAGTACCTTTGTGCTGGAAAACCACAGAAGTGGAAAGGTCAAGTCTCATTTCCTCTTCAACCTGTCAAAGGCTTTTAATGAATAGTTCCTAATTTCTTCAATATCTCTGAAAGTGTTCTGTACTGAACTGAGAGACAGCCATTTCTTCTACCCAACAAGGAAGAGCTTTCCACATAGAGGAAGAAGTTCTGTATCTCTCTCTCTCCATGAGAGCACTGCTCACCTCTGAGCACATTAGTGCTATTTTAGCTCTCGCAAGCAGGTCTGTGAATCATGAAGATAATTCCAACGACTTAACTGTATCAGGAAGGGAGGCAGCATCTCTATTCTTGAGTGGTTTCCTGTGCTTTTATCAGTAGCAGCAGCTTTTTATAATCTAAGAAAATAATAATATCTGCACAAAGAGTTCACCCAGGAGAAAGAAACAATTTTTCTTTTCTCAAGACAATCGATTTCTTTGATCTGATGTTTTAAAGCAGTAAAATGCTAGTGTTAAATAGGTGCTAATTTTATCATCTTTCATGATGACTCACTTACTTAGAATTAAAGCAATAGAAATTGTACTGTTTATGTTGCAGGGACTGACAGAGATGCTTCTTGATGGGGGTCAGTTCTTCATGCTTAGGCAGCAAAGATGTCTTTACAGACAGGAGAGCCAAAGGCGCAAAGGCTTTGGAATCACTGCCCCTTCCCTGCCTATTCCTAATGGTGTAACTAAGACCAGTCAGCCTCGCTCAGGTGTAGAATGCGTGAGGAGAAGAACTCCATGTCAATCACATACTATTGATTCCGGATTATTTGAACCATCACTGTAAATTTCAAGATTCTGTCCCTTTACTTCCTTTTGAAATAGAATGAAAGGAGTTCCCCATCTGCTCTGAATTGAGTCTGCCATGCAGAAGGTACAGGGGCCTGCTAGAGTGTAGCAGCTGAATTCACTTTGAGTCGTGAACGTGTCAGTTGCTCCAGGGACTTCTCTATCCAAGGGCCACTGTCCTCAGCTGTCACAACTCTGACCACAGGCAAACAGAAAAGCACGTTTCTCCCTGTTTGTGAATATCATTCTCCTTAATACACCAAGGGAAGAGGAAGAGGACTCTGATCCTCCTGATAATCGCTGTGCTTTTTCTTCTAATTATATTATCACTATAGAAGTCATTTTTGTTAATAACAAGCTAAAAGTGTAATTGAGAAACACTTTTCATTTTGTGTCTGTTTCACATAAATGCAAAATGATGACACCACATATCATACCTTAGTTTAAAGAAATAAATTGATTTTCAACTTGATTCCCCTTCTTGGTACATTTTTACAATTTGTTTCTGTCTGAGTTACTTTTCCTCATCACTGGGGCAAAGTATCTAACAACCATAAGATAAAAGAGGAAATGTTTATGTCATTACTTTCCCGATGATTGGTTAATAATACGTGAAAAATGAATGAGAATATACAAGATAGATTTGTATGGTTTTGTGGATTCTTAAAAAGAAAGTTCCTCCAGTAGACACAAGTTTTATTTTCATCAGAAAATGTACCTCTCTGATGTCCCTGAATTTTATATTTGTGTTTCTGAACATTAGGTGTAATTCATCTAGTCACATAAGTATCCATTGTTCTGTACACGTCACTTAGAAAACCACAGGTTCAAAAATGAAATTGTTAAGCATTTCAAGGTGAAATCGCAGATCCTTAGGTCAAGTCCAGGACTGCTCTGGGCATGCCTGCCTTCTGAAGTCCACTAGTCCCAGACCCATCAGGCTCTCCCAGGTGGAAAAGAATTCTGATTCTTGCTGTCTGTCCTCAGAGACAGGACCATAGGAGTGGGATAATGCTAAGAGCTGTAAATGTAGCCTCTATCAAACGTACCAGGCTTCACGGGACGGTGCTGCTTATGCCCAGAAAGCCAACCGATCTTCAATTACACTTTTGCATTTCAAAGGAAATTATGAGCCCAAACTCCTAATGCTGCATTAAAAAGTGGTAACTTTGAAAATAGTCTGTTGGTCTGAGTTAATGGAAGCGTGGTTTGCAGAGGTTCATGCCGGTTTGCTGGTGAGCACTTGGGCTGCAGTGTCGGATTCTCCTCAGGTAGGGCGGTGTGCTCCCCTGCTCTTTTTGGGCTCCGAGCAGGTCTCTCTTGGTCTTTATGCTTTTATAGTCAACCATGTTAACTAAATGGAAAGTCGTCTCCACCATCGCCATTCTTCTAATAATCTGGAGCAAGTAAGTAGAGAAAGGTCACAAAGGGAAAGCTCCCTGAAAAAGAGATACAATAAAGAAGGTAATTTTAAAATTAGATATACAGGGCTGGGGATTTGGCTCAGTGGCAGTCCCAGGCATGGTGGTTCATGCCTGTAATCCCAGAATACAGGAGGCAGAGATGGGAGGATTGCTATGAGTTTGAGGCTAAACTCAGGGCCAGCTTGAACTACAAAAGTGAGACACTATGTCAAAAATAAAATAAACTAAAATTAGATATATGGATAGCCTTTGTACAGATTTGTGTGTCAGGGTAGAAAAAATAAATAAGAAACTTGAAAAAGATAAAGCAAAATCTATAGCAGTAAGTGCTGGATACACTCACTTTGGTATCTTGCCTTTAATTTCTTTCCCTGTCCTTTTTTCTCTCCTTTAACCTCCTATCTAAGGAGAACATATCCAACTACAGAAGGGAAGCCTTGCCCTTCAGTGGTTTGTGGGGCAATGCCTGCGGTTGCCTGCTCTCGACACTAGATGGGGATGATTCTTCAGGAAGCAGGTACAGTGTTGCCCAGCATCTTTGAGCAGCACCAATGTGCAGGGCTGTAGACATTCTGGCTGGAACTGATAAGTACATTCAGATGATGCAGATCAAAAAACAATATGTGAAAAATAAAACAGAATTTCCTGAGAAAAAAGACAGAATCTCACCAAACTTTCATCTGAATTTTTAATTAATGAGAGTAATTGTTTTGTATTATATGTGAACATGGGCCACAGAATATCCTTATTGATGTATAGTTTCCATGTTTTAAAAGCAGAAATGAGTATCAAGTAGTTAGCACACTTGACTAGTGCCTTCTTTCTTACTTCCTTGTCTTAGAGATATTTGATCTTTAAATATTGCAGAATTAGGGCCGAGGATTTATCCCAGTGCTTCTGGCACCTGCCTTGCAAGCACAAGGACCTGGGTTTGATCCCCCAGTAACCACATACAGTACTGGGTGTGGAGACTCACACCCAGCAGCAACCAGTACCACATACCACAGTGCTGGGTGTGGTGGCTCATGCCTGTAATCCCAGCACTCGGGAGGCAGAGGCAGGAGGATTGCTGTGATGTGAGTTTGAGGCTAAGCTCAGGGCCAGCCTGAATATTGCAGAATTACTCAAAACTTTCAATTTAATTTTCAGATAACAAAACGATGTTCAATAAATATTTTTAAATGTTTAGTTTCTCAGGCACTCCTTGACATACTGAGAATGCAGTAGTAAATTGAATATTACTATTATTAATAATGATAATCTTTAGTTGAAATTATATTCCTATCAATTTCTCTCTTTTGCACTCATATGTCACTGGTTCGTTTGTTATGTCCTTAGTTTGTAGGATCATGATAACCTCTATAACATGTAGATGTAGATTTGGGAATCTACATGAGGAACAAGGCATAAACACATCAATGAGGGAGCCAAGGAGTTAGCTCAGTGGTTCTGGTGCCTGTCTTGCAAGCACAAGGGCCCGGGTTTGATTCCCTGGTAACCACATAACAATACTGGGCGTGGAGACTCACTCCAGCAGCAATCAGAACCACATACCACAGTGCGGGGCGTGGTGGCTCACGCCTGTAATCCCAGCACTGGGGAGGCAGAGGCAGGAGGATTGCTGGGATGTGAGTTTAAGGCTGAGCTCAGAGCCAGCCTGAACCACAAAAAAAAAGCGAGACCCTGTCTCAAAATACCTAAAAACAAACAAACAAAAAAAAGAAAACAAAACAAAACAAAACAAAAAAAATCAATGAAATGTGGAAGATATTAGTGATTAGATTCACTGTATTGGCGCAGTGGGTATTATTTTAATGAAAAGAGGCCAATTTTATTAATTTAGATGAGCAGAATTATAAAATTATTATCTACAGACTCCAAGTTTCTGAAATTTTCTTACGGATATTCAAGGTTATAACAATATGAATAAAACTCATAAGTTATTATTTCTTTTTTATGTACGATGGCACTTTGGTGAAAAGTGATGGCAGATGAGACTGTCGTCGCCTTAATGGATTAAGGAAACAGCACCAACATGTTGTCATCATAGTTCTGACTGCCAGGTACTTCCCCTTAAGAATATCCTTCGTAAAATATTAATAATTTTGCATTCCATTCAACTGTGATCTCTGAGTAACTGACTATTAATAATCTGTGTAGCTGAACCAAAAATATGCATAGATGCTTCTGCTGCAGAAGTGCCTAATTGTCAGCAGGGAGA
>PVIR01007006.1:0-12666 GCA_004026965.1 Petromus typicus
AATAAATGGAAGGGAGCCTGACATTCCCAGAAAATACCATAGTCCTTTCTTTCCACGGATCTATGAGGTCCACAGACATCCTGGCCACTGTCTGCACATGACATACTCCTTTGTACCTCCAAAGTATTCCCTGTTGTTTGCAGTCCCCACAGTGCTCATTGCCCCTCTGTGGATTCCAGATCAGCCCAAATCTCTTCTCTCTTGTTAAGCTTCCCAGAAGTTTCAGGCCTTTTCCTGCACTCACAGAGGCCCCACATATAACTTTATTACAGGGGAAGTCTGCCTTCATCTCCTTCATGGTCCTAGCACCTCCTCAGTGGTTGACTCTATGTGACTGAGTATTTGCTTTGCTCTTTAATAGAACTGACTAATGACAGAGGCACTGGCTGTGTGCACTCTGCATGCTCTGGTCTGTCAGACCCTGCTTGATTCCTGACTGTGGCAGCCTGTTTCTCCTTCTCCTTTAGCAGCTCTTGCAGTCTTGTCCTTGTATTTCTTCCTGCCACATTTTAGGAACACTGATGGCCATGGAGGCAGCAATATTATCTTTCAGTCAAAGTAATGACATCTCTGGGGCTGGGGATTTAGCTCAATGGTTCTGGCACCTGTTTTGCAAGTGCAAGGACCCGAGTTCAAGCCTCAGTAACCACACACAATACTGGGTGTGGAGACTCACGCCCAGCAGCAACCAGTACCACATATCACAGTGCCGGGCGTGGTGGCTCATGCCTGTAATCCCAGCACTCGGGAGGCAGAGGCAGGAGGATTGCTGTGAGTTTGAGGCTGAGCTCAGGGCCAGTCTGAACTACAAAGTGAGACCCTATCTCAAAAAACCTAAAAAAAAATAAATAAATAAAAATAAAAATAAAAAAACATAATGACATCTCAATCCTCTGGATCAAAGTTCTGAGAACTGGTCCTTTACCTCTTTCCTAGGTCCTAGCCTCTGCATTGGTCTCAACTTTAGCAGTCTAAGAATAACTCTGAGATGAGTAAACAAAATACATTTCTGCTCCCATTCTAGTGGCTGGGTCTAGGCATAACACTGCATTTAGCTTCACAGGAAATTGTGATGTGCATGTTCAGGAATAAGAGGAAAGTATAGATCATGAGGGGTATTAGAATGCCTCCATGGTGTTTCTTGGTCTATTAATGTAGCTCATTAATACCAATGGTATGGTTTTAATTTCTCCTCTGGTTTACATACTTAGTGGAATGGAGCCCATGGAATCACAATGATTAGTTTTGACCTATGACTCTATGGCCAAATTCTTTTCCTCTACTTACGTACATCTGTTTACTCCTCTATTATCTTTTTTTTTTTTTTTTTTTTTTTTTTTTTTTTTTTTTTTTTTTTTTTTTTTTTTTTTTTTTTTTTTTTTTTTTTTTTTTTTTTTTTTTGAGACGGGGTCTCACTTTGCGGTTCAGGCTGGCCCTGAGCTCAGCCTCAAACTCACATCACAGCAATCCTCCTGCCTCTGCCTCCCGAGTGCTGGGATGACAGGCGTGAGCCACCACGCCCGGCACTGTGGTATGTGGTACTGGTTGCTGCTGTGGTGAGTCTCCACGCCCAGTATTGTTATGTGGTTACCGAGGATTGAACCCGGGTCCTTGCACTTGCAAGACAGGTGCCAGAACCACTGAGCTATATCCCCGGCCCTCTATTGTCATTATTTTAATGGCTAAAGGACTATGAATCATACATCTTACAATTTTTCCCATGGCAGCTACTTGTTCCAGAGGCAGGGACCACTTTGACGTGGGAGGAAATCAAATTGCATCTAAGTGCGTTAGTCATAATACTGAAAAGAGAAGAGAAAAGCTGTGTTAATCAAGAATATTTCAGTAGCAGATGACAGATGGCTGACTCACAGCTTCTTTTTCTTAAAAAGGTATTAATTTGCTCAACTCTCTGAGAAGTTCACAAGAGAAAGTTAACTTCAGGACCAGTTGAATCCATCACTTCAGGTAACGTTTGTCATCTCTCTTATCTGCATGGCTATATGGCTCCAATTAGTTTAATTTTCAGATAGTACCAGTCCATAATTAAGCAAGATAGTTGCTAGAAACCTAACTAATTGTCGAAAGAATCCTTATGTCCAAGAATCCTGGTAAAATATCAGGAAATGTTGATTGATCTTTGTTAAGGTTTGGATCTACAATGGCCCCCAGAAGTTTCACATATTCAGAGGTAGTGCTTTTGGAAGGTAATCAGAACATGCGGGCTTGAACTTCATCAGTGGATTCATCTACTGATGCATTCAGAATTTGGTGACATCATTGAGAAGTAGTGGGAACTTCAGAGGTGAATCATGAGGGAGTGCTCCTAAGGACTTTCCCTTGTCTCTACCCCACCCCTTGCCCTTCCTGGTTGCCATGCCTATCCGCCATGATGTTGCTATCTCACTGCAGGCCTAAAAACAATGGAGACAGCTGGTCATGGATCAAAGCCTCTAAAACTAGGAGCCAAAGTAAATCTTTCCTCCTCTACATTGATTTCCTCAGGTATTTTTATCGCAGAAAGCAGAAAACCAACTAATATAGTTCAGCTGATTCATGCTCTCACCTCTGAATCCATCTGCTGGCCAGAAGTGTGGAAGATTCCATCAACAAGGTGCAGGTCAGTGCAAAGGCCCTGCTATGTATCTTTGGTACATCAGCCTCACTGGATGTTACAGGCTGAGCCACATTTTTATATCCAAGGAAGGGATAAAAAGAAAGGAAAATAAAAATAAGTGTCCATAATAGAAGTCACCTAAAAAACTTGCCCAAATGTGTGTGAGACAGAGAACTTTAGACATTCTTGTTCTAAAAATATGTTTGATATATGTCATTTCTATCCTGTACTCAGTTTCCCAACCATCTGGGTTCCCATTGTGACCTCTTATATTCCCAGGGTTGAGTTTTACGCTCAGCTCCCTGGACATCAGTGTGGGAGGTGAGACAGGTCCACATCCTGATCCAGCCCCATCCTCCACGTCCAATTTCTGACTGCCACGGAAGATTCAGTGGTGTCCTGAGTGTGAACCAAATCAGACTTGGCACTTCTGCTTCTGATATAAAGCTTAGCACAATTTTTAGACATATTAGCACTTCAAAATAGTGTTTCATCTGGTAAAATGATGTGTGGAGGTTGTGATTATTTTTTGTTCTTTAGAAAAATTGTTTCTTTACTTAAAGTAACCTTTCAGTTATAAAAATATTAACATTTTGCAAAAAATCATCTGATGATAAATATTCATAAGAAAAAATCAAGAGAGAAAGCATATGAAAAAGAAAGAAAGAATGAAAACCTCTTCAGTTCTTATCCCACTGGGAATAATGGTTAAAATTATTCTAATTTTTTTTTTTTTTGTGGAATTTTTAAGTGTATGGTGTGTGAATACAAATGTATAATTAATTACAAAATTAAAACCATATTTAAACCTGTTTATTTACCTAACATGGTATGCAGTGTTTCTCATGTAATGAGTCTTTTACAGAATAATTTTTAACAGGTACAGTGTACATGTTATATATGTAAATAAATAAATAAATTTGGATAACCAAGACACTGACATTCCTTTTGAGTAGATCTGTGCATTATTTCTTTAACATTGTCTGACAAAGCAGGAATGTACATTTGTGCTTCCCACAGTTGTAACAAGTCCCTTCCCCATAGATTCATGGCAATAGGGGCAATATAAGGCTGTAAAGTGGCCTGCTGTCCGTCAGGCCCCTGGAACTTCAAAATGTTAACAATCTGAGAAATATCATTAAGAGTACCAAGCCCAATAAATTGAGTATGAATTCTTTTAAGGGGCCAAGATTCTGGCCAAGAAGTAGTAGAAATAACAGAAACATCTGTTCCTGTGTCCTCTAGACCTTCAATAGGTACATTATCTAAAATACCAGTCATCTTAGGGTGATCTTCCTTAATTAAGGTTTAGCATATATGTCTTACTAATTTTATTTAATTCCCTACTCTGGATTACTTAAGGTTTTTACAACTTATATTATAAATAAAAATGTAATATCTTTTATTTCTTAACTCTTTGAGTATGCTTTTAGACAAATTCCTGGTCATTGATTTTTGAATTATTTTGGGAGTTTTGCACATATTTAAGAAAAATAATACTGCTTTATATCTCCACCAAGACCACCTGATCATACACATTGCACTGTACCTTCTTCAATGCTCAGCAGTAAATTTAAAATTGCTAATTTAACAGGGATAGCACCTGCTTTATGTTTTAATTTATACACATTGAATATTGGTGAGTTCATAAATTTTTTGCATTAATTAGTCATTTGTATTTTATTTAGTTATATTTCTTAGTTGTAGTCTTTGCCTTACAGGGTTTTTAGTTGCTGGTTTGTATTTCGTGCATTTACTTTTTATTTTGAGCAACTCTTTGGTGACAGACCTTTTGAGAGAATGGAATTGTTTTAGTAAATAGAACCACTAAAAGGTTCTAAAGATTTCTTACCTATCAGGAGATAATATTTGATAGACCCATAATCCATTTTGATAAGGGAAAACAGTTAAATATTAGTCCTTTCAGACGGTTCAATCTGTGATACTTGCCTAACCTCTCTCACAGGAGTTTGACTCAAATTCAAAATTGCTAAGTGGGGGAGGGGGGCTTCGCACCTGGTTCATATTTTAATTTATATACTTTGAATATTGGTGAGTTTGTCAATTTTTTTCAAAAGAGTCAAATGTGTAACACGGATGAATCAAAGGAAAGACCTCATTAGCTCATTCATAGACATATCTGTATTTATCACATAGTTTCACTTTTTTCTCACCACAACCCTGTGTGCATTCCTTTCCCACTTTAGCAGAGGAGGAAGGCAGACCTCTGCTCATTTAAGATCCATGACTCACAGGGAGGGCAGGTGATTGGCAGCCTGGGATTCCCGAGCCCTGGCCTATCATCTTTCCATTTTGTGATCCTGTTTCCCTTCACGTCTTTAAAAGACAGGTAAATGGGGGTTAGGCTCTAACTCAGTGGTGGAGTGCTTGGCTAGTAGGTGCAAGGCTCTGGCTCCCATCCCCAGCACTGTAATTAATTGATCATGATTCAAGAAATAAGAATTAGAAGGCAGGTAAACTTCCTTCCACCCAGGTGTATGTACTTCAGTGGTGATAAGCGATCGACATTAGACAAAGCTGTGTAGTCTTAACCTGGACCAGTATGGTAACCAACCAAGGCTCGTTAACAACATAAAGAGCACTCCTGCATTGTGATTATTTTCTTTAGAAATGATTGTGTTGCAGAAGCAAGCAACTCTGAGTTCTTGCGAATGTGTTTGGTTCGCAGGGCTAAAGGCTATAACAATTTGGCATCATGGCCACCTTGGGTAATTGCTTAGGTCATTCTCATTTGCAGTTACCAAGGTTATGACAAGACAGATTCATAGCCCTTAGAATGCAACTGGAGAAATAATATTTTTCAAATTCTGAAATTTCCAAAGAGGTATCATGTGTTTCATATCCCTTACCTCTCCATTCTAGGCATGTGAGAATAAACTAAATCCCTAGAAGAAAATATTTCTAGAAATATGAGGAAAAACTTAATTTCTTTCATTTTATATCCAGATGTTTTCCAGCAGGAAGGAAAATCTCTGTAGAATACAATGTTCCCAAACAAATAAAACTTCCAAAGAATTCTCCTTTTAGCAGACTGCATTGTATTACTTGCAAACTAGCTGGTGAATAAAAGATGCATTGAAGATTGCATAGTTTATTCAAAATATTTCCTAGGGATAAGGAGGCACATTCATAATCTATCAAGGAGTGTTTTTTCTTGATCAACTCCTGCACTCTGTTGATCTTTACACAAAGGATTTTAGTAACCAACACAGCAGATAGAATTTATGAATAAAACGTTAGACCACACAGAGTGGAGAGGCCACAATGAATGAGTCTTAGTCAATGACCTAGTGTAGCCTTGCAAATTAGAAAGAGGCTGAAGTCAAAGACAATAAACTCAGCATAAAGGTTAGGACATGATATAATCTCTAAAAGAGCAACATGCAAAGTTTTATGGTGAAAGTGGGAGAGGTTGTTTCTTTGTGGTGACCAGGGCAGACTCTGAGGGGGAGGTGGCGTATGAGATGTGGAGGCTCTGGGTTGGTAGAAGATGTGAAAACCCTGGGTCAGGCTGGGATGGGGCTCCAGAAAAGTGAGGCCTGTGGTGTTGCCACCCACCCTGCTCTGGGCCACAGTTCTAGTTTCAATCTTAAGGGTTCAAAGTCATAAAAGGATTCAACAAATAAACAAGTGAAAGAAGACCCCATTAGCAATGAGACCAACAAAGCCTTGAAGTTGGTGGTGGTAAGTTCTGATGTTTAATCCACTCCCAGGAGAAGGTGGTGACACTTGCATTTTGACATTAACACACATGTTCAGTTTACCCTCCTTTTACAGAAAACAGAACAAGAGGAAAAGGAAGAAGAAGAAGAAGAACAAGAAGAAGGAGAAAGAGGAGGAGGAGACATGGAAGAGGAAGAAGAGGAGGAGGGGGAGACAACCTTGGGTTCCATCCCTTTAAAAAAAAATCAGCAAGAGAAAAGAATCCTACATAAGTATGAATTTGTACCTTGAATGTTCTTATTTTCGTTGAACATAAATAAATGTGGGTCTATTCAGTAGCTTTGCTGGGTGATGATCATCATCATTTAGTTCTGTGGCTTCTCCTTTGAGTGACAACCCAAAGATCAAAATTACTCTGTCATTTTAGATAAATCAAACCCATGGCTACTGAGCATTTCCAATTTAGTTTTTGTTTTCCTTTTATTAGTACATGTTTGTAGTGGTTGCAGTTTATAGTCATCGTGGAGAGTGGGTGCCTAATAACCTCCATGAATGTAAACATTATATGTCATAAACATGAGCTAAGATTAATAATACCCGCTTAAGTTCTTTTAACCCAAGAGACAAACTTCGAGGCACTTGTGAAGCAATCTAAATGCAGAACCATTTCAGAGTTTTATTATTTTGCCCAGTCCTTTAAAATTGTCTTACCAACACCTCATTAGCCAACAACTCTTTTTAGCAACTGCCTTTACCAGTTCTTTCCAAACCATTCTACTTTGTTTTCATAGAAACAGCACTTTTTTTCTGAACTTTTATATTTCATCAAGCTACATAATACTAATCAAAATTATATAATTTTAATAACAAGGAAATTTGGAATAAGGAGTCTAAGAATGACACAATCAATTATTTTTTTAAAAAATGAAATGCTGCACCACGGGGCATCTACACAATGAATCCAGTCCTTTTAAATTTTGAGACAGAGAGGACTTGAATTACAGTTCTCCTTCTTCAGCCTCTCAGAGCCACCACCCCACCTGTCTTGATTCCTGACAAGGTATTCAGGCTGTAGTAGTGAAGCACAGGTGAGCTAGAAAAGCCTCCTTTTCTGGACCATGTGAGCATGCGTGAATGGGTTGGTCCCTCACTGCCAAGTTCAGAGAGCTCTCAGCTCTGAACAGCAACTGTTCCCCAGTGTGCAGGAACCTCGACGAGACACGATGCTGATACACAAACTGGACACAGGAGCTGATCAACCCTGGGGACGTCTGGGCACCTTCCCTCACAAACAGCGAGGGAACCCTCCCCCAAGTCCCTGGGAGTGGCCACTACTGCTGGCTCCAGGAGTGGAGCTCTGGAATGTGTAATTGTTTTAGAGTAAATCAGTCCAAAGTGGGGAGGAAGGCTCTGGGGGACAGTGGAGTAGTGTTCGGCATGTTGCTAATACGTATTAAATGGCTCCCACTTAAAATGGACATGTCTTTCTGCTACACTAGGCAGATTGCTCCACTCTCTGGGAATTGACTACTTGGAGGGAAAAAATGAGAGCTTCCAAGCCTCTGGCTGGTGTCCTAGAAAAATTCCCTTTCTCCTGGAGGTGGCTCGAAGGGTGAGAAGCTGTGTGCATCTGAGCATTTCAGGCCCATGGCCTGAGCCCCTTTCTGTGGAAAGGGCACTGTGGCCTCAAGTGGGGGCCTGGGTAGGGCCTGGAGCCAGGGTTCTCTCCCTTCTTGTCCTTACAACCTAGAGAAAATCCTTCAGTACCAGAAGGCCTCTCCCTGCCCTCCCCTCCTCCTTGTCCTTCTCTTCCCCTGCTTTCCTTTTCCTCCTTCCCCTCCTCTTCCTCCTCCTTCTCTTTTTCTCCTCTCCTCCATCCTCTTCTTCCCCTTTCCTTCCTCTTTCTTCTGTAAAATGAGGG
This sequence comes from Petromus typicus, assembly GCA_004026965.1. Taxonomy (NCBI): domain Eukaryota; kingdom Metazoa; phylum Chordata; class Mammalia; order Rodentia; family Petromuridae; genus Petromus; species Petromus typicus. The sequence goes on from PVIR01007006.1 coordinate 8,223, forward strand.
TAAATTGAAGAAATTTGTTAATATCAAAAGCCAAGCCCATGTTGGGGATTTAGCTCAGCAGTATACACACCTGCCTCAAAAGCACAAAGTCTTCAGTTTGATCTCATCCAGCCAAAAGAAAAGAAAAGCCAAGTGCCATGTACTAGCCATGACAATTACAACGTCCTGCCTTTTCTTAAAGTATAAACTATTCAGTGCTTTCAGAAACTAGAACCACATCATTAAGTTCATGCCCCTTTCACTGGAAGGGATGGAGGATGAGATGACCATGCCTGCCATCCTACTGGTCTATCCACCAGGGATAATTCTTTAAAATGACTTCACTTGAGCAGGGGATTTAGCTCAAATGGTACCATGTCTACCTTGCAAGCACAAAGGCCCAAACTGGATCCGTAGTACCAAAACAAAAAAAACAAAAACAAAAACAAAACAAAATATTAAAATGGCTCCTCTCCCTAAGCAGACTCCTGGGATCAGGAAACCATTGTTTTCTGGGATATAGTGATTCAGGGAGTTGAGGTAAGAGGATTTTCCCCTGGTTTCTGATTATCTTGAGGCTTTGACAGCTCCATTCCATAGTGTTCTATGAATGCCACTACCCTCGTCTTCCCCAAATGCATACCCAGTGAGCACTAGTTTAGCACCTTCTGCCATGAAGCAGGGCTGGCTTTTCTCCAAGCTGGGCTAATCTATCAAGTCAAGAAGTCAGGTGGTGCAGAGGCGAATCAGGGAGTCAGGTCAGAGTGTGCACAGCTGCCTCCAAGAACCCCAGACTCAGAGACTCCCTAGAAATTTCCTGTGGGGCCCTGTCATGGCAGAGCATCAAGCACGTTAATGGCTCAGTCAGCTGTGAAACACTCCACTACAGTGCACAGAATGCACATTACAACAAGCGATGGAAAGCACAGAGCTGGCAAACAGAGCAATGAGTTCAGTGAATGGCGGGTGTTTAATCTGATAGGGAACAAGTGAACCTGCAGTTCTTCTTGGTCAGTAGTGGCTCAAGCCCAGCTAGAGGTTTAGCATGTGTTTCTGGAAGTTGCAAAAAGGAAGGCTTTCTTCAGAGCCACCTTGGAGACCGAAGAACTGGAGATCCAGGCCAAAGGTGGCACTCCAAGGTCTGGCATAGTAGAGGGCCTGAGGCAGTAGAGACCAGGTGGCACTGCCATCTGGCTTCATTTTCATAGTCCTTGGAAAATAAGTTGGTGTTCTGAAGGCCAGGCAAGAAGGATCATAGTGCCAGGGAGCAGAGTAAATGAGAACTTGTCTCTAAGCCACACATTCTGGAATTTCCCATAATTAACATTCCAGCCGAACATTCAAAAGGCCAGGCCTTTGGTAAGCTTGTAAATTAAAACAGGATCAAGTATTTAGAGAGTCTAGTTATGAAAGTAATGGACTGGGAGAGCGTTGTATTTGTCATTTGTGAGTTGTGACTCAGTTTTTGCATCTGTGAAGTGGCAATAGATTCAGAAATTTAAAACAGTTTAGTCCTGGGAGATTATAAAAGATGGTCTAGTGGAATGTGTTGAATTTGAAGAAAAGGATCTTGAGGTTAGAGAGACAAATTTGTTAATCTAACAATTTCATTATCATTAAGACTACTGACTATGCAGAGTACCTTAAGAATATAAATTCATTTGAACCTCACAAATTTCTTCTGAATAGTTACTATTATCCCTTCTTTTTACATGAAAAAAAATCCCCAAGATCACTTTCATCATTAAGTATTTGCACCTGTGCCTAACACACCTCGATTCTTACTTTTTTCCCTTTCCCCTGCCCTCTCTACAACCACCATTCCTATATATGAAGCTTTGTTTCCTTTTTTACTATAAAATTTTCTCTTTAACTTCTTTACTTCCCGTCCCCACTTTTTCCCTTTTTCCTTTGCACATTTTCTTCCTATTTCACATTATCTACCATATATTTTGACATTCATTTACACCTTCAGTTTTTCATACTAGAGAAAAGATATGGTATTTACACATCTATGTCCTGTTTATTTCACTTATGAGCATGTACTCAACGTACATCCATTGAATATAAATGACTCAAATTTATCATTCTTTATGGCAAAATAATATTCCATTTTGCAAAACTCCTCATATCTTTTTTAATCAGGCTCCCATTGATGAGCATTTGGTCTGTTTCCAAGATTTAGCTGTCACAAACTAAGCTACTATAAATGTGGATGCACATATGCATCTGTAGTATGATTCTTTTGATTCTTTTATATATATACCTAGCAGGGGAAGAGCAGGGTCAAAGGGGACCTTGAGTACTAGCTTTTTAAGGAATCTTCACACTGATCTCCACAGTGTTTATACCAGTCTACATTCCCACCAACAATGAAGAAGGTTTCTTTCTCTCCACAGCCCCACCAGAATTTGTTGTTGGTTGATTTTGTGGTAGCAGCCATTCTTTGTGGAATGAGAAGAAATCTCAGTGTTTTGTCATCTACATCTCTCAAATGACCAGCAATGTTAAACATTTCTTCATTTGTTTCTTAGCTGCCTCTGTTTCTTCATCTGAAAACTGTGTTCATTTCAGTTGCCCATTTTTGAATTGGGTCTTCAAATTTGAGGGGCTGATTTTTTAAAGTTCTGTACATACCCTCAATAGTATTTGGTAAAAATTCTTTACCGTATTGTAGGTTGTTTTTTCACTCCCTTGGTTGTTTCTCTTGCTGTGCAAAAGCGTTTTAGTAAGATGAGATCTCAGTTGTTGATTCTTTCTGCTAGTTCCTGTGGTGCTGAGGTTTTGTTCATAAAGTCTTTCCCTATGCCAATATTTTAAAGAGTTCTACCTAATCTATTTGCCACCAGGTTTGGTGTTTTTGTTTTAATATTTAGATCTAGAATCCACTTTGATTATAGTTTGGTGCATGGAGAAAGAGATAGATCTACTTTTAATCTTTGGCAAGTTGAAGTCCAATTTTTCCTGCACAGTTGTTAAAGAGACTATCTTCCCTCTATTGAGGGTGTTTTGCTCCTTTGTCAAAATGAGGTGCTTCAGTATATCTGGGGTTTTTTTTTTTTTTTTTTTTTTTGGTTTTCTAGTCTGTCCCATTGATCCTCGGGTTTATTTCTTTGCCAGTATTATGTTATTTTTATCACACTGGCTTTGTAGTATTAGTTCAAATTGGGGATTATGATGCCCCCTGTCATGATCTTGTTGCCTAGGATGCTTTTGCTATTCTAGGTCTCTTACAGTTTCAGAGGAATTTTTGGATTATTTTCTCTAGCTCTGTGAAATACGCTGTTGGGATTTCATTTGGGATTGAACTGGATCTGTATAGTAGTTTTGGCAGTATGGCTATTTTGACAGTATTGATTCTTCCTACCCAAGAACAAGAGATGTTTTTCCATTTTCTGATATCCTCTTTGATCTCCCTTTTCAGAATGCTGTAGTATTCAGAGTAGAGATCTTTCATCTCCTTTGTTAGATTGATTTCTAGATATTTTATTTTTGGATGCTATTGTGAAAGGAATTGACTCTTCAGTTTCTCTGTCAAAGGGTCTGTTATTTGTGTATATAAAGGGTCTTGATTTTTGAGTGTTGACCTTGTATCCAGGGACACTAATAAATCCAGCAGTCTTTTGGCTGAGTATTTAGGATCTTCTATATAGAGTATCATGTCATCAGCAAATAATGATTGTTGAATTTCTTCCTTAACTATTTTTATTCCTTTTATTGCTTTCTCTTCTCTAATTGCTATGGCTAATGTTCCAAAACTAAATTGAATGAAAGTAGTGATAGTGGATATCTTTGTCTTGTTCCTGATCTTAGCTTGAAAAATTTCAATTTTTCACCAGTTAGTATGATGCTGGCTGTAGTCTTCTCAGAAATACCTTTTATTAGATTGAGATAAAATCCTTCTCTTCCCATTTTCTATAGGGTTTTAATCATGAATGGGTATAGATTTTGTTAAACACTTTTCTGCATCTATTGAGATGACCATATGGTTTTTGTCCTTGAGTCTACTAATGCATATTACATTTATTGATTCACATGTGTTGAACCAGTCTTGTATACCTGGGATGAATCCAACTTGATTAGGGTATAAGATAGTCTTGATTATCCTCTGTATTCTGTTTGCCAGTATCTTATTGAGAATTTCTGCATTAATGTTTATTAGGGAGATAAGCCTGTAGTTATTTTTTTTATTGAATCTTTCTCTACTTTTGAAATCAATGTAATGTTTGCTTCTAGAAATAAATTTGGAAGTATTGCTTCCCTTTCAATTTCATTAAAGGGTTTGAAGAGTAGTAGAATTAGCTCATCTCTGAAAATCATGTAGAATTTAGCAGTAAAGTCATCAGGACGCAGACTTTACTTTCTTGGTCAGTTTTTAACTGCATTTTCAATTTCACATATTGATATTGGGGTGCTTGGCATTTTATATCTTCTTCATTCAACTTTGGAAGTTAATATGTGTGTA